>VZTL01077324.1:0-13280 GCA_013400535.1 Scopus umbretta | reverse complement strand
AGGTATGAAAATTATTGCCACAAAAGAAAATACATGCATCTTTATGCAAACATGCAATCTACATCATTTTGCCCCGCGTAAGGTGTTAGGTGTGGCACGCTCACCTGGTTCAGCAACAGCAAGTCCTGAACAACTATCCAGTTACACAACTCTGGTGTGGAAAGAAAGCTTTAAGTGGGTGCAGACATCTGCTTTAAGCCTTGCAAGGCTTCCTGAGCATTATAAATTGGCTTTTATGTAAATGGAAATCAGGCTGTGTATTTTCTGCCTGGTATGGTGTTGAGTACGTGTTCCAAAAGCATTTACAGATATTAGAAGCAGTGCACGTGGATACTAGCTAATTATTTTCTCTTGTTCAGACAGCATTTATTACAGACAACACTACTATTTGCTGAAAATAAGACAGTAAAAAAAAGTAAATCTTGCCATCTGTAATCCAAAAAGACATTACAGTTTATAACTGCCTGGATGCCATCCAACCAGTGAGCAGAAAACAAACAAACAAAACAACTGAGACAATAAAAAAAACAAGCAAACAAAACAAAACCAGATAAAAGTCTAATCAGCTTAAGAAACATAAACAGGTAGCTGATGCAAGCCAGCATCCTTTCAGTCACAGTGTGGGTTTTGCACCCGAGGACCTGGTAGAAAATATAGAGAGTATATACTTAAGGCAGACTGTAGGTTACATATCGAGTAGGAAAAAAAAATATATGCATTTTTCTGCCTGAAAAATGCTTGAAGCACCCCAATGAAATTTTGCAGCAGCATCAGAGTAGGTCCCAGGGGAGAGGGGTTGTTGCAAGGGCTTGAGGGCAGAGGATGGAGGCCAGCAGGAACAAGGGAATTTGGGGAATACCAGTAAAGGGGTCTGGAGCACATGGGGAACTTTGGATAGACCACATCTTTCTTCCCTCTCCTCCTGGTTTTTTCCCCCTCTCCCCTTTTACTCTTCCTAGGCCTCCCCGAAGCGCTGGGCCACCAGGAGCCGGCTGATGGCGGTGGCGGGGGGGGAAGCTGTGGCGGCCCCGGCGACTGCCGCCATGCCGCCGGCAGAGGGCGCAGGACGCCCGCCAAACGCTGCTGGGAAGGCGACATTTTCCTCTTCCAGGTGGCATTTTCCTCAGGCTTGTAGCCAAGTGCGGGAGGGGAAGGGTCAGATGGTGTCCCGAAGAGGGCCAGTTTTCGTGTGAGAAGCAAAGCTGGGGGTTGTTCCCGTCTCTGCGTAGCGTCAGGTTAGGGGACAGGTTAGGAAAAACTGGCCGATGCCTGACAAGAAATGATGATGGTGGCTGCCCTCCATTTAACGCAGCGCGCTCCAACCTCCGCTGCAGTGGCCGTCTCGGCCTTCTTTTTCACTCCCTGTGAAAAAGTGCCCCGATGGCGGCACCCGAGCTGGAAGCATTTCCCCGAGCTTTGAAGTTTCACGGCAAGGCCGTGCTGTGAGGGGACACCTGTGCCAGGAATTGTACGCGTGCACACACGGGCGTCAGCGCGGCCATGAGGGCTCGCTGAGGGCTTCCAGCGGGCTCGCTGCGAGGCAAAGCTTCCAACCCCTGCAGCTTGGCAGAGAAAGGGGCTTGGGGCACGGAGCGGTGTAAGCCCTTGACCCCCAAGCTGAGCATGCGAGAGGGAACCCCGTCTCCACCTGTAAATGGAGACTGGTGGAAAAAAGCAGGGCTGCAGCAGCCCAGCCGTGTGGGACCCCTCCATTCTCCAGCAGTCAGCGCTCCACAAGCTCGTGCGGCATACGGAGTAGCGGGGAAGGAGCGGTGGTCCTCAAAGCACTGACTTCGCACGTGCAAAAAAGGCTCCAAATCTATCTCAGCATCCCAAGCTACAGAAGGGGGTGTGCAATTATATATTGTCTCAGCCTTTACAGTAGTCAGGACTGCAATTTTGTGTTAGGGTGGGGACTTGGAGGGTTTTGGTTTTTTTTGCACCTAGCAATAAAAAAGTATGATGGAATGGCAGTGCATAATAATGTAATGATTAGGTATTGAAATGAAGGAGTGTGACTTAGGACCCCACATGGCCAAGAAGTCCAGTGACGAGTGAATGTGTCAAAAGAAAGATCTGGTTCCTTGAAACTGAAACGAGTTTCTAATTCAGACCAAATGATTTTCAGCTGGAAAGAAAAAGAGGAAACTATATCACAAGTAAAAAAATAAATGTTATTTTTATAGGTGATAAAGTGTTTTAATGTGTCATTTTGAAACTGATGTAAATAAATAAGGAAGAATGGTAACTAACCTGAGGACATGGTCAAATATTTTTGGTGAATACAATATTGCTCATTTACCTTAAATGCATTGTTGTTCTGTACTTCTTTTAAATCAGCCCTTTATATTCCTTCAAACTTGATATTTGCATTTTCAATTAATTCTGAATTAATTTTCCCCTAATTTTTCAGTTCATCAGCCAAGCAAAAAACATCCGCAAGCCCATTATTTTAGATTCCCAAGTAGAGCTGCGTAACGAGTGACAGTGAAGAAAAGTCACTTTGCCGTCATTGTTTATTTTCGTTATGTAACTGGAATAAATTATGTTAGAAATAAATGTATTTGCTGGCATAGCAACAACAGCAAAAGTTATTCTGCTATTTCCAGTTCTAAATATGAAAAAAAAAAAATCATAACCTTACAAGAGTTATAAGTGTGTTTTAGATATTATCCTGAATTTTGGAGCACATTTATTTCAACTGTTCCCTTCCCCTCCACCCCCTTTTTTTTTTTTTAAATGAAAGCTGGGCTTCTTATGAAATTTTGTTTCTCGTGGCCATGCTTTTAAGAAAAACAGTGGAACATCACAAAAGTCACAATAAAATTACAAAATAAAAATCATGGGGGCTCCTGTGGGGGCAGGAGGGAAAGGGTGCCCTAATGCTGAAATCATAAGTTTCAGTCTTGAATTCAGATTATGGGGATTGCAGCAGTCCCATATTCAAATTTAAAATGAGTCTTGTACCTTACAGCTCTACGTCTGGATATCTGATACATGAGGTTGGGTGGAGCAAAGTAAAACAACTAGTTTATAATGTCTTGTAGATATAAATAAGGAAATCCAGTAAAAATAGCTGAAACCATATTTGTGTTTCATGAACAAGCTCCCTGCTGCAGTCCTTTCCATCACAGAGATACATAGCACTTATAAAATCAAGTTTACGCCTGAACTTTATCATGTTTAAGAATCATGGCTTTCTTTACTAGCAGAAGTGCAGACTATCACATAACATTTTTGCAAAGGCTTGCACTTTTCTTTAAACTTGTGATTTCCTCACTAGCTTAAAATGCTTCTTGCACGCGCTACTTTTCAAAGCAACTTCACATGGAGAAATCTATTTTAAGGCATTTGTTAATTCAACATCAGTGAAGTGTGGAGCGAAACAAAAATGAAGTCATTGTTCGTTTTAAGATTATTTATGTCGGATTCAATTGGTGGAGGAAATTTTGCAGAGCTCTGTTTCTTTTCTCAATTTTATTCCAACAGCTTGGTGCACTTATTAATTCTTATGGCTTTCATTATTTAAATGAAGATGATATACAGTTCTCCGTTTCCTTTTCTGGGGTCCTTTTCGTCTTCTCTGAATAATTTCTCCATCTGGATGCATGCTCAGCCCTTGTCATGAATCACAGATAAAGCAGAAATCCGTTATTGTCGTCCCATTTGTTGTCTTTGTGTGTTTGAGTAACTGGTTTAGCCCCAGCCATGCAAGTTATTTTATGTGGACATACTCCAGAACCAAAGCAGTAAATAGGGAATTAGCAGTGCACTCTAACACAAAAATTAGGATAAGCATTCATTTTTCCTGTGCTTAGGCATGCTTATGTGGGTGATTTTTAAGATTTTCTTCAATCAGGATCTGGTATAGCTGAAACTTGAATGTATGATCTGGTTTTCCCTCAGGTTACATTATGTTCATATTGCATGTGTGACTTTTAGTAAGATATTCTTTTTTTTGTGGTTGGCAATTTCTCATGCGCTTTTAGGTTTTAAAATGTCTCCCCTAGTCTCCTGTTATCGTACAGTGCATAGTCAGTGCAAAGTTTTATGCTTGGCTCATAGAGCAATTCGTCTCAAAATTACATGTTATTTGCTTAATTTGGTACTTCTATTTACACTAACTCTAAATACCCACTTGGATCTTATGATCAGCTTCCAATTTATTTCTACTGTAGCATCCGGACAGTTGCTATTTATGTCTTCCTAGTTTTTCCAGTGTGTTCGTTCTGGTGAAAGTGTCCATCTCATCACAGCTGCGTTGTTGATTCACATTTCCAGAGTAATACAAGTGTTAAAAATACTTTAATTCGTAAGTTTTTGTATGTGTAAGAGAGACATGAACATCGCAGATCTTAGTTTTTAGACTCCTAGATCACGAGGGGAATCCACAGCCTTGAGTGGCTCTAGGCACAAGCTGACAAGGCACCTCCTCCACATCAGCTAGGCTGTGCGTTGATGTGTTGGTGGACAGGGGACACAGACCTGTCCCAAACCTGCTGCCTGCATTGTTGCCTATACCAAAGCCCTGAAGAGCAAAAAGCATTGCTTTTGCTGTGGAAGGAACTTGAATGTGCAGGGCACCAGCAGCTGCTGAGGAGCAAGGCTGGAGGCACCGCTTGCTGGCTGCAGTGCGAGCGTGCTGATCCTGCACGTAATTTTACATTCGGACTTCTCCCAGCTTCTTTTGTGGCAAGACAGCTCTGGCCTATCCCTTATATTTCGGGCAGCAAAGTTCAGTTTTGCCTATACTGTTGAGATGGCAGCTCTGCCTTTGAGACAGGTATATAGACTATTCTTCTGCAAAGCATAAAAGAACTAAGCTCCTAAGAAGAGTATTCACAAAAGCAAACGTGTCCCAAACCCCACAAACAAACAAACAAGATAAATTAACCTCTGCAACTTAGATGAGTGCTCTTATTATTGAGGTAGCAAATAAAAAGGAAGTATCCATGTGTTCTCTGACAGTTTGGCCAAGGTTGAAAGAACAGGAGAACAAAGGCATGATATTACAGCATAGAGCAAAAGAAGCTTTAAAATACTGTTTCAGGAAGGGATGATAAAACGTTTGTGCTGGTCTCTGAAAAAAAAGTAAACCTTTCAAAATAGCAAACACTATAGCCAAGACTTTCAAAACAGGACCTAGAAGCATGATTCTTGCTAAAATGAATGGGAGCTGTGCATTTACATCCATAATGGCTTTGAAATCTCAACCTGTAATATTCCTTCTTAGTCTTTCCCCTCATCAGGCGTGTAGGAAGGAAAACATTTTCTGTGAAGGTAAACACAAGTAGTTGTCCATCCAGAACTACAGGAAACCATGCCAAGTTGTCTTAAGTGCTAGGCAGGCTATACGGTACATACTACTTAATTTAAGAACAACTGAAAAGAATTAAAACCTTGTAAAGGAAATCAGGGGGGCACAAGTGTTAGACTTTTGTATGTTCATACAAAAATGCACAAGGTTCCTAGCGCATTGTAAAATGAAGGAGCAAAGAAGGCCAAAGTCTTCAACCATCTGAAACAATCTAATCATGCTCTGGAAATGCACTGTTTGGGGTGACTATGTTAACTGAAAATGGAGTGATTAAATAAAGTCAGGCTGATAAATCTCCTCAGTACTACTGACTTATTTGTAATATCATTGAAGATGAGCAGTATGACTGGTGTCTCAAGTCTAAAAGCTATGACATTCAGAGGAAGGTAATTGAAGTCTGCCATTCCAAAGCCCTGCGTACATGTTCAGATATTATCAATGCAAATTTTACAGCCAACGATTTGCATCAAGATAAAAATAAATTTTTCTTTTGGCTGCCCTGGCATCGATCCATGAGAGAGCACAGGAAGAAATAATAGATTTGTGACTACGAATCAACCGTGACTTTAAGACAGGGAGTAAGATAAATAGAAAAAAACTGCTTTCTCACACACTCAGCTTTCACACCAGAGAACACCAGTGAAGACCAATAGAGTTTTTCTCTCATAAAAGCATACAAAAAACGCAGATACAGACAGAACAGGAGGAGTGATTTTTCAATAGAAAGACCCCTGACTGAAAGCAGTCCAATTCCAGGAGCCCCTGTTAAGCACAGGCTACCAGTTTAAGAATCACAGCTTATTCCAGCTCTGTGCGAACTTGTAGAGAGAGAGTGGATTCTGATGACTCCAAACACCCAAATGATTTAGTGTTTCGTAGTCAAAATTGCACTAGCCATTGTCCCTAGAAGCTGACTGGAAGACAGTGCAGTGCAGACTTTAAGTAAAGATGTGAGGGACTTCTGCAATTAATTCCATCTTATTGCTTTCAGAACACTTTAAGATGCCTTAAGACAGAGATGCAGGTAAAAAGCACAGTAGTAATTCTGGTTTGAGGTGACAAAGGCATATGAATGCATTGCCTCTGAAAAAACAGATAACAGACTTCTGATGCAGATAAAAGACGCAGATGTTATGTTACGTGCTTGTTCTCTTCTATGAATCTCAAAGAACAAATGACCAGACATTAAACATCTAAACAGAGAAAAGCTGCAGCTGTTCAAGGAACTATATCACCTCCACCTTTTGGGGGGTTATTTTTTCTAAATATCATCAATTACAGATTCAGTTGCAAGCATTTGCCCTTCTTTAATTCATCTTGCTTGTTTGAGCTGGTCCTCTGCAATAGCTGGCTGAATTAAAACAAAGGGCTAGCTGCGTGCCCCTTGCATATCTGAAGGACAATCACGCATCTCATCACCATTTCTGCTCACCACCCTCCTCCAAACACAGGAGAGTGCAGAACTTTGAAGCAGGTACTCATAAAGTTGGTGAAAACATGGCTCGAAACCAGAAGATTCTCTAGGACACAGAAAACTGAAGCCACTCAAAAATTACTGCACATATTCCTGGTAGGCTTCACAATGAGAGTAAAAATAATTCAAAGTCAACTAACAGACCAGAATGATTCAGCATGGTTGCTTGCTTTTAATTAAAAAAAATAGTTAGTCGATGCACAGTCCTTGTATTAAGCCTGTTTTCCAACCTAAAAAGCCTTAAAAACGCCAGATTTTTCTGGGTCTACTGTAAAACTGTATTTTATATAAACGGAGCTAAAAATGCTGCAGTGGTGAATTATCTAATCCCCTCTGCATTGGGAGAAGTTATCATCCTCCTCATCAAAAAAAACCTCTCTGGCAAATATTTCCAGTAGGCATCCCCATGGGTTTTTCTTAGTCCCTCTGGTTATTACTATGGAGAACAAGGACCAGCTTCTGTAGTTCCCAGAAAGATCTCTAGGAGCCTCGCTAACCAACCCTGATATCAATGACTAACTTTAATAAGCATCTTGGGCATTAGACCATACTCAGTTTAATTTGTTATTCTTAGAATTATCATCGCTGATTATTGTTAGTTTATGTATATTGAACTGATGGCCTATAATCTAAATATTTTATGCGTATTTGAAATAGTCTTTTTACTCATGATTCAAAATATCATTTATTGCTCCTTATTTCTAGCATACCATTAAATCAGTGCATCCATTGCACTTCTGCACAGGAAGTTTAGAAAATATCTCTCCAAATCATTTGTTTTCTGCACTGCTTATCTCCAGGATAGGTAATTTGGATATAAATCCGTTTTCTAAAAGTGAAACACAAGGCATCCTACAGCCATCATGACTACTCATCAGTCTCTTCAGAGTAACCCTACTGGGAGGCAGTTCAGAATCTTCGCTTTATTTAATCCCCTGGTTTCTCTTCGGACAACAGCAAATAACGGCACCAATTATACAGGTGTTTGTTGCATGGACAACTTGTCTCCAAAGGTCTTGATTCTACAAAGCACAAGGAGTTTTACAGTTGCAGAGCCACCAAAATACTTAAGCACTGATTGAACTTTAAGTGAGCAAGCCTACTGATTTCAGTGAGACCATTAGCATAACTACATCTTGAATCAGCCTACAGCCAATATTTCCGATTCAGGAAAGTGCCAATGCACGCACTTGGTTTTGCGTGTAATCAAGAAGGTCCCCTAGCCTGAGGTTAAGCAAAAGACTTTCACAGCACTGAATGGCCATGAGAGAATACATGGGTTTTGCTACCAAGAGGATGTAAAAATGTAGTACAGAGACAAAAAACATCATATATGGTTACCAACTCAGTGAGCTGTTCCTCATTTTCATATACCCCAAATGTAAAAGAGATACATTAACACATGGATGCAACTCAGCATATTTAAAAGTGGATTTGAATTACCTCAGGCTGCTCTCTCCTTGTTTACATTCACAGACAAAACCAAATTAAGGCAATGCTACCGTTGTTCATTAGATCCTTACAGTTCTTCTATCACATTGAGTTTCTTTGTAAGCCAGCGACTCTTGTGAACTAGCTGCAAAAGACCCAGCAGCTGATCTCAATTGAGGACAAGCTGAACTACAGGTGTGTAACAAAAACTTTTTGAGCAACATGAGGATTTTGTCAGAAACAGCTTTAAGGGATGGCTCTCATAGAACCCTCAGAAGCACTTCAAGAGATCATTTGGTTGTCCTAAGGCAAGATTAGCTCTAATCACATCACTCTTGACTAATGTATGTTCAACCTGTTCTTAGACTTCCAGTGATAGACATTGCTCCTTATCTTCTCTAGGCAATCCGGTGCTGTGTTTCACTATCCCTCTTCTTTGAATATCTTAGATGTCTCGGGTAACTCTCCCTTGCTTTAATATATGCTATTAAAATAGAAATAAAATCCTATTAAATAGAAGCCTGCAGCAGATATGGAGAGGAATTTATTCCTTGCTGCTTTACATTCTTCATACATTTGAAAACTTTATTGTATCTTCCCGTAATCTTCACTTCTCCAGACTAAACAGACCTAATTCCTTTCCACTTTCTTCTTTAGACTATGTTTTCTAGGTATCTGTTTATTATCTTGGGGATCCTGGGAACCCCATATTTCAGCCACTTATTTGGGCTCCAGTGGCAAAACCAGCAATTTTTCTGAGTATGACTGCACTTTGAAAAAAAATTTGTGTAACTATGTGAAAACTACAATTGTATTTAACCACAGTACAACTATCACTCCATATGGATCCAAGATTTAGCCCACCTTTTGCAGATGAAAAGTCTCACTGGATTTTGTGCACTCTCAGGAAAATCCATCACTGGTTCCACTGCACTCAGTGACTTGATTAGAGGAAAAACAACAGAAGCAGAAAGCTTTGGCTAAATAAGAATGGTATATCAAAACACCCAATATTTTAATGAAAGAAACTGAATATCCACACATTTGCACTTCTGTACAATTTTTGTGATATTATATATATAATTTTAAGCTGTTTACAAATAACATTTAATGCTTCAAATATTACATAATGTTGATATTATATTTCTAGCAGAAATAAATATATTGCACTTAAAAAGAAACTTTTCATTAGATGTTGCTTCATAGTTTATGTTCATACTTCTTTTTCCATAAAAAGATTTCCCCCTACACCCGCCCCATACACACAAGCACACACTTCAGTACATGGTGAATGTGCTCACGCAATGCATTATAAACAACAAAGTCAACACAGCAAACAGCAGAACTGTGGTACATTCTGTTATAGAGGTTACATCCAGTTTTTTACCTTCCTTTTTTTTTTTTAGACCAAATCTTTCCTCATGTTTCTGAAGGTACAATAAAAAAAGAAAAGATTGTTTAAATGTGCTAAAGGTAAAATACAGCAAACTGTATTTTTTGTCCTTAAACTATCATAAAAAGTTACTTCAGAGTTTACTTAAATCGCTGCTTAGTTTTCTTTTAAAAAGATAAAATAAAGAAAAAGAAGTTGTCGTCTGATAAACTAGAGACTATATGCAAGGACAGTTTATCACAGAATAATACATAAATCAGCTGGCCAGCAAGTAAGTGGTTAGTAAGGAAACCACATCTCCTGCAGCAGAAAACACTCTGTAAGGAACAGTGAGAATAAGATTTCACCAAAATCAAAAATAATCTTGCAGTGAGTGAATGTTGTCCCTCTGCAGATGATGAGTGTAAGCACTGTGGCCACAACTTCCTCCCAGATAAGGAGCCCTAAGTGTTACACTGATCTCACTGTTGCTTTTACCCCTTATCTAGGGGTAAATTACCACAATCTGTATTAACTTACAGTTTTGGAAAGCTCCCCAAGTTTTTGCAATCATTTTCATTGACATTTCTGTTTCCTTATAGTACACACACATAAAGAGGATGTAATGCATAATCAAGTTGCCAGCCAAAATGTTTCCAGTTTAAAAGAAGTTCATTTTCAAATGCTGGTTAGTGTTTGCTGGATGTTGGAAGCTGCAACATCTTATGTGTACATGCTTATGCAGTGTCCCACCTTCCATGGATAAAGCCTTCTAGGAGAAAATTTGTTATTGCGTTTAGTAGACTGTACTAGCAAGTATGTTAGCTGTCATACGACATATCATCTTTGAACTCATGAAGAAACATTTCCATCAGAAACTGCACCTTTATCCACTTGGTCTGTGCTTGTTTGTCAGTTTATACCTAGAAGAGTACCACTGAAACCAGTGGCATTGAATTTCTATCTTTGACAGTGCTTCAGGCCATATAAAGCAATACTGCAAACCAAACAGCTAAATTTAAAATGTTTTTTATGCATAGCTTCTCTCCGGGCTCCAAAAGTAGAAGAAAAAAAAAATTCAGACAAATGCATCTAAGTCAGTTTTGTTAGTCTTTGGGATGCTTTGGTTGGATTAAAGACCTGAGGCTGTTGACTAATCTATGCATAAAAGGGTAATCCAGAAAACACCCAAAAGTACTTCTAACACTTTGGAGGATAATCTTATCGTTCTCTTTGAAAAGCATATTCAGGCATGTTCTCTCCACCCTTTTAAAAACAAAAAAACAACAATATAAACCAGCACCAGTTTGCTCAGCCAAGAGAGCTCATAAAGGTGAAGAGCACATCTCGTGGGATATGAAATGTGAATTATATTGGAAAATAAACTCTAGATTGTATTTGGCATTCCTAGACCATCTACCAGCAACAGATGTTCTGTCCTGAAAGTGATATAATTTTGACAGCAGTACAGCAACTGCTTAAATAAATTACTGAGTTATTGTCAAAGTAGTACAGGTAATATATATATATATTTTTTTTTTTTTAGGAAAAGCGATTTCACTCTTTAACCAATTCACTACAATTTTACATTCATTTTCTTCCAATTGTGAAATCAGTGCTAAAGCTGATTTGTAGTTGGTTTTTAGTCTTTTCCGTAGAGTTCCTATATTGTTGCTGTCACTACAGTCACTGTTCTTACAGTTAGACTTTATTTTTAGGTAAGAATGTTGAATGAAGTCCCGTCTCCATTACAGTCAAGAAATTTGCAGCTGACTTCAGTGGGACAGGAATTTTATCCCTGAAACCACCCCCGTGCTGCCCCCTGTCTACAGGATGGGGAGAGGGACAGGGAGAAGAAACCTTGCAAAGTGGCACGACATCTTTGTTGGGCATCCTGCGCTCTCTATGAACTTAATCCCTTCCACCTCAATTCTACACAACAGGTTTTGGAGGTAGGATTGTGAGAGCAAAGAAAAGGAGGTGAGAACTGGACATACCTATTGACCTTATATCCTGGGGAAGGCTCTCACAGGCTGACTTCATTCCCATGCTTGGGATCTGCCCGTGATTCTGCATTAGCGGGGAACCCAGTGGGTTTCTGATGCAAAGGAACTAAACCATCGGAGAGCAGCATATGCCAGAGAGCAGTGTGGGGAAGGATGAGCACATCAAGAGAGACTTGATCTGACTGGGAGAATCAAGCTGTGGATTTTTAACTGATAGTTTTGCATCCTCTACAATATGAAACTAGTCACAGAGAATTTGGATGAAGAGTTGGCCTTATCATGTTTTTATATAGGGACACTCTACTGTCATATTTTTTCACATATGAATCACACTTTATTTGTAGTGGAAAGCAGTTGTCTTTCATTTAATATTTTTGTAAATGATGCTGTCAAAACCCAGTTTCATTCACCAGGAAGAGAATGAAACCCAATTTCATTCTCCAGGAAGAACCTGGAGAATTTTCTCTGAAACAGTATCAGGGGCATTCCTGCATGCCGAATATTGGTGTTTTCCAAACAGGGACTGGGACAGGGCTAAAGAGATTGCACAGTTCATGTCTCTCAATTCGCTTCACGAGGGAAGGACAGGTCAATGTATAAGCAGGCATTATGTGACTTGTAAAGCATGCCTAGATCGGCCTGCCTGTTCCAAACATGTTTCTGGAGTCGTGTGAAAGCCGCCTACTTACTTGACCATTTCCTGATGGAAGTATCAGCATTAAAGCTACTGGCTTGAATTCTGAAGCTAAGCATGTCCCCTGCAACTCCAGATAAGTTAATGGAGCTGCAGAGGGAAATAGATAAAAGAAATAGAATTTTGCCACAAGGTTTAGTGCATGTCATCATAGGACCTTCATACAACTCTAACAGAAGTCAAGCAACTGAAGGAGAGGGATTAAAATTTTCTTCAAAATCGCCCCTGAAATTCTCATTTGTGTGGAATCATATACGAACTTAAAGAGGGTTTTTTGTTGTGGGGCCAAGATCATCTAATTTCCTGAAAAATAGGGGGTTTATATCAAAACGGGTCATGAATAGGCACAACTTTGCAACATGCACTGTTCAGGTGAATCTGATAGCCTGGAGCAAAATCTAAAATTTGGATACTTCAAGCCAAATTCAGTGCCTGATTTTAAACCATTTAAATACTGCAGAGCTTGGCTTATTATATGCATTTATGGAAATCCATGGAGTAGCTCTGAACCCAGAAGCTGTAAATAAAAGTTCGTTTCCATTTGCATACAGAGCACAAATGTTGCAAATTGCCTCAGGTCATTTTTTACCAGCAGGTCCAACGGTGAGTAAAGGGAAATTAAGAAGACACTGCAGATAACTGAGGTAGTTGAAATGGCCAGTTTGACAAGATTTTAAATTCAACTACTGGGAAATACATAAAGATGCCCCTTATCTGACCTACAGTACTAACTGGGAAAAGCCTGGGAGGTTGTGATTGCCCATTGTGATTGGGCATTTAAGATGAGGCGATGGGACAAAACAAAGGCACGTGACTTGCCTTGCACTTCACTGGGATAGGAGATAGGTGACTTGGTGTACTGCGCTCTGCTTCTTACCGTGCAATACCACCACATACTGGTCAAAAGTAGAGGAGAATGGTGCCAAAAAAGTCTGTTTTCCATTCTGTGTTCCAGCTCTACACAGATCTTTAACATATGAGATTGG
>VZTL01077323.1:27710-42267 GCA_013400535.1 Scopus umbretta | reverse complement strand
ATGATTCTATGATTCTATGTGAGCATGGAAAAAAAGAAAACCTTCTCTTCCTTTAATGAGGCACAACTTAAATAAAATGTCTGTATTCTAATGTAATGAACTCAAATATATTCTACATGCTTAGTAAAAGGACAAAAATTATTTTTAGAAATCAAAATATATAGCAGAGATTTCCTTTATTGCTATGCTGTAGTAAACAGGATCTCTTCTTTTTACATCTGTAGATCTGAGCCTGTTTCAACGTTACACGGATCCACATGAATGTATAACATCATTCAGCTGTAATTTTTAGTTGTAACTGAATATTAATATCCTTTTAAAATTTCACCTTTAAATATACTAATCCTATGCTATGTGAGTATTTATGTATATGATGTTTGGGAAGGGGCTAATTTGCTTTGTTCTTGAACTGTTTATTTTAATTTCATTGCAAAACAAAACCAAAGGAACAAATATACATGCATACACTTTTGAGACAAATTAAATAATTAATTTTGTTTTCAGAGGTGCTATGGATTGTTAAAAAAATACACTGTTCTTCATCAGGTGTTGGCACTCTGTAGGAATGCACATCATTTTACCAAAGTTGTTTGCACACCTGCACGACTAGATGTGCATTCATCAACTGGTCAAACACATTCCTTTTCATTTGATAGGCACATGTTCCTTCACCTAATGGAACACACAAGTTGTTTCAGCTCACATCATCCAATAGATAAAATCCTGTTACACAAGCAAACGTGTATCTACTGCATGTCAGAAACCTGTTCCTCATAAGATGCTGACATGGTAGGTGTACACTCAGTAACTTCTTTCTCCAAAAATCTGTGGCCTCTTTCCTAAGAATGTAATAAAGAATAAGTTCTGGACAGGATTATTAGCAGTTTTGCAGCACAATCTGGTTGAGAACTTTTGAACCAATGGGGAAAAAACCCCTAAATTCTGTTTTCTATTAGCTTCCCAGAAAGCAGAGAGCACCATGAGTACACATAAATACAAAACATTGTGATAATTTTTAAAGTTTGTCTTGGTTTTTTTTTGTTGTTTATAAATATAATAAATAAGTAAGTAAATAACACATTTTGAACTGTGATGGAAGCTGTGCAAGGCAATCCCCAAAACTTCTAAAACCGGACAACTGTTGAACTAATCATATGAAGGCCTGAAAAAATAAGACCTTACCAGTAACACAGTGCTGAATAGGAAACTTACTGGTCACTAGAAAATGCCAAACCCACCATAATTCTGAGCTGTTTCTATTTATCGTGCACCTCTATTTCATTACAAAAACACAAAGAAGAAATGAGCTATTTCTTCTGCTTGTGATATGTTGGTAGAGAATGCTTTGATATATGTGTGCAAAGCACACAGAAGAACTTGTGCATGAATAGTGGTATAATAGATCCAACAATTGGAATTATAAACTAGAGGTAGGTTTATATTTCCACATAACAATTTTCTCTTTTGCGGATATTTCTATGTATACAATAATGACTTAATGGCTTTAGCCAGAACTGAAAATTACAAAAGAGCCTTTGATATTCTGTTCTGGGTCACCTTGTTTTCTGCATTTTTTTCTTGATCTCATCAAGTAACATCTGAGTCTTGTTTTAAGCTTGCTGATTGCATTGAGTTTGTATTTGCTATGCAATAAGCTGGCACTAAGAAGGATTTTGATCTTTAATCTGGTTCAAGGGTTTCTAAGCAGCTCTGATTGCAGCCATAGGCAATACATGTACTAAATGAGATTGAAGGACAAATTAAAATAAATAATGTTTGAGTAAATCACTTTGTCCTGGTTAAATGTATTTATCAATTTCATTTTCCCTTGCAAAACAGGTTTTAAAGAAATTAACAAGTGTTTCATTTTTTTGATGTAAGTATAATGAATCTTTTCCCACACGGAAAAGCTAACGTCATTGAAGTCATGCCTCTCCTCCATGTATTACAATAGCTTCAAAGCTTTTGGATAGAAAGCTGAGGAGAAGTCAGAGATCTGTAAAATATATTGTTATATCTATTGCCAAAGGCAACAGAAAATTGCTTAAGGCTTTCTTAACAATCATAGTTCGCTTGAGTAATGAACTTTTAGGCCTTTTGACTAACAGGAGCTCCTGCAGCCAGACAATAGCAACTTTATATAGTTTGTATTGCTCTAAGAAATAAAGTCTAATAATGAACTAGCTAGAGAAAGAACAATGAAAAGCTGGTTTATTTGATCCAGTTATTTTAGTAATCTTCCACCTGCCAATATCTACATTTCTTAGAGTTACATTTTTATGATGTGTTGCTATATTTGGAGAAGACAAAACTAAACAACATACTAAAAAATTTCCCAACACTGTAATAAGGGGAAAAACTAAAAAGGATAATACATATGGTTTAAAAAAAAATAATTCTCCAACAAGCATATTAGTAGAATAATTAAGATTTGTCAACAGATTGTCTGTGTCAGACAGGTAAAAAGAGCCAATAACCTGATAGAATAAACATTGTTTGACTACATGTCCAAACAGAAAAATAATAAATATAGACGCTACAGCACTTTGGAGCCTATCATTTTACATTCATCTGTTACTTCTCTGTATGTGAATATGTTTATATAATTTAATGTTTATGAATATGAAATGTCAAAGCAGCATATACACCAGTTCAGAAAGGAAGAATGGCTACAGAATAATATCTAAGTGATCTTTTCTGGCTTCTACTTTTATTTTTTCTTACTATTTAAATGCATAGTCCTGGGGAAAATTCCATGTTCTTTTCAGTACACCTTGGTGCCCTTACAGAATTCAGAGATAAAGTCTTGGCCATTTTTGTATTATTGCTAATATTTCTGTCAATTTCAGCAAGATAAATGTTTAATCTGTGTTGGAGCAGGAATTATTCAACTCTTGTTTATTTCATCTAGCATTATTTTTCTATACGTTAGTATTCCCCTTCCACTCTAACGTAAAATTTCATGCATGCTACAGAGCACATGAATTAATTGCTTTTCATGTAACTTCCCTCACAATTACTTTTGGAGCACCTTGACAGAATTTGACCATATACTATCAGTGCTCAGAGAACTCTAGTAGTTGAGATGTTAATTATCTGCTAATATTTCAAAGTCTTTTTCTAAACACAAGCTTATACTGCTGTTTATGTACCATCCCCCGCTCTCCCCCAACCCCCAGCTCTGAAAGGGAAAGTTTTAATTATAACTGAAAAGAAGTCTTTGGGCTCACTGAAGTTGTACTTTTCTTCAGTTGTGGCCTGTGTGGGGGACAGGGCATTCCCACACTGCTGTTTTGGTAAGAAACAGGATTAAACTAGACAAGTTCTTCCATTATGGAATCAAGTACAGAATTTTGTACATACTTGGATCATATATTCAACTGATAACTATAATATTATCGTGAAGACTTTATGCTTGTTTTGTCTCTTTTATAATATCCAAAGCACAAATAAGGTTATAAGGGTAGTATTTCTCTAGCTGCTACTAGTAGTAGTAGCTTTTCTGTCCCTTCCCTGTACACTGATATTTCACCTTGTATTTTTTTGTCCAGGTCATTCTATATTATAGACTACAGTAGTACTCTGTGAATCTGAAGGACACTTATGCATTGGTTTGGAGAAAAAGATCTAGCTTTAAAAGATATTTTTACTGTATAAATGAAGTAAAAATGCAGTTTGACTCATCTTGAAGAAAAATTCTGATACTGTATTTAAAAACTGCTGGAGAAAGAGTTCATTTCCTCTAAAAGAATTCCCAGTAGCATGAGAAATAGTTAATACTGTTTTATTGCTTGCTTCTCTCAAGATGATTTAAAACTGTGCTACCCAGTAGAATATCTGAATCACCAAATTATACTGTACTCCAGTGCAGTAGGTGTTAAACAGGTCTTAAGAGAGCTGTAAAGGTGGAGTGCACCTACAGAGAAAACAACAGGCTTTTGGAACAGAGATGCCTAGAGGATATGGCCTTTCAGCAAGGCTTTTGATCAGAGGAGGAAACTAGATAGAACAGAGATGTAAAATAATTCTATTTTCTCTGAGGAATGGGAAATGTTGGCACAATACCTCTAGCTCACTTAAAGGAAAACAGCAGTTCTTCTTCAAGGAAAGACTAAATATTTTGAAATGTTTCAGGTGAATGCAGAGGGGAAAGAAAAAAAAAAAAACAAACAAAAAAACCCCACCACCAAACCCACAACAGAAAAAACTTGACATTCCCTTGTTTAAAAAAAGGCAGGACTGAGGGGAAAGGAGGGTGGATGAGGAAGAAAGAGATAACATACAGGAGACCAGTGCTTAATTCCCTGCAGTATATCAACCAGATGAATAATACAGAATTGGTTCACTCACATGACCGAGGTAGCAGGGTATACCGAAACATGGAGCTCCTTGAAATGATTAGTAAGAATGCAGATGCCTAGAGTTGATGGCCAAAATTTGATACCACTTTGGCATGCTAACAAAGAATATTGAAACTATCAAGTAGTATGGGGATAATCCCTGATTGATATTAGCAATCCCATTCATAGGATTCTGAGAAAATAAATGAGAGACCTTCACTGGATATTTATAGAACATATGGAATATTGTAAAATTAATTTATTGATGAAATAGTTTTGCATTTGACGCAGTTCTGCATATTTTTAACCAAAAACTGTGTGGTTTATGTGAATATTATTCATTTACTATCTTTTGTAACTATTCAATCAGATTTAACAATGAAAATAAAGAGGTGCTCTGGAAACTCTTACTTAATCCAGAAAATATTTATTGGTCTATTCAGGATTTTGCTTGACATTTGGAAAGCATGTTAGAAGATCACTTGCTGGTAAATGCAACTAGTACTTCATCTTGGTTTATAGCATCTACTCTATTTCCTCCTTTTTCTCTGATCTTGTTACTACTTGGTTTATTTACCCACAAATGCATGCAAAAGGGATCTATTGAATATGTGTATCTATAAGCAGAATTACAAAATCATCTCTCAAAGCAAATTAATTCTCTTTTTTCACATCATCTCCTGTTGGATTTTTGACCTTGACATTGACTTTTCTAAGAATAGCAAAGTGATCTTAGTTACAGTGGCTTGTACCAAAATGAAACTGTATTTTTATCAAGATGCAATTTTTCTAAAGGTCTATGCTGCATATGAATATTTTCTTGAAATCAGTTGGTAATCTGGGCATGGAATAGTTGTCAAGTCAAGCTCTTAATTCTATGCACTGTTTTTCTAGAAGTCAAACTATGGAAGTCAATGGGTTAAAACTGGTGTGAATGCCACAAGGTTCGAGCCAAATGATCACAGGTGATAGCACAGACATTTTTATGTTTTCTAAGTCTTTCCTGATTTTATATACAAAATTTATCATCAGAGAAGCTCAGAGATAACTGAAGGCTTAACATTAAGATAGGCTGAGTAGTTTTGATATTTATAAAAACAAAAAGTTATGATTGGTGACCTTTTGTATCAGCAACTTCATAGTATAATATAAGCTTTATGTACCAATACCAGAGATAAAATACTTTCTTGGACACAAAAGGCAGAATGGATAGCAGGAAGCATTTACATATGGAACACTATTCTTAAACTCCTGGGTGAAGTACATTCTTTAATAAGGTCTTTCTGCTATATCCTTTTTGGTTTATTTTATTGCCTTTCTCTGTAATTCATAAATCCTGGAAACTCCAAAACTGTTCAACCAGTTCATCAAACTGCATAGTTTTAAATATTTTTTTTTTAAATTAACATTGATTAGGCAAAATTTCTAAATTGTTAGAAGACAGAAAAATGTTACAATGGATATATTAGACTATGCAGTTATGACATGCTGAAAGCATTAAATATAGACAAGTTACAGCACTCAGAAATCTAGGGACCCTAAAAATTTAATAAGCTGTAGCTGTGGGCAAGAATCTAGCAGCTGCAGGGACAGAGGAAGAGGAAGGTCTAATCTAGAAGTAGCGTGTATTTTGTTGGCAAAAGCAATGTATCATCATACCTCTTTTTTCTGTTTTATTACTGAAAGTTTTCACAAACTGTCATCTAGTGCATATATCCATGCAATTATGTATTGCTTTACATATTTTGCAAAAGTACTAGGCAAAAACTCATACTCCAAAAATTCTTATTTCAGTGTTGTAGAAATATTAAGGCTCTGTATATTTATTGGTTTATATTCTGAACATAATCCTCTGTTCCCAATAAACCTTCTATGACCATGAGATTGATCTTCATTAACAGGATATCTTTTTTGATAAATATCCTGTAGGAAAAAGCTATGTTAAGGATATAGATATTGAAACAATATGCTATTAAGAGAAAATGATCAGTACAGTCTTTCAGTAGTCACATTTACCAGTGAATGCATAAATGGAAATCACAACATAGCATTGATTTTTAGCTATTTATTCAGATCTACTCTCCAACTTTATTGCCCAATCGTGCTGCAGAAGGGATGGTATTGGGGTACTAATACACTTACAGCACATGGGTTTTCTTTCCTACTACACCAGAGATTCCTGGAGTTGCAGGCTGCAAAAATGGTGTTCTTCATGTTTCCAGCCAACCTGGAATCTACTTTAACTAAATCTGAAAGAGTCTGAGTCTTTGTTACTAGACAGAGTTCTGAAAAAGAGCTGTGGTATATCTCATCACTATTGCATTATGATGTTGTGATATCAGGATTTAGGTCATGCACTGTGAGTGAAGTATTCAGCTCAAAAGATATTAGAAAAATCACGTTATAGGAGTCACTCATTCTAGAAATACTTCACTCATGGTAGGTTAATCTACGTGAGGTTAACAGACTTCCCTCTCCCGTTTAAATGCTCTCTAAAGGTACAGATTTTACTTGTCTAAATTATCTAAAACTCTATCTTGGATAGAGAACACCTGTGTCTAAAGACAAAAAGGAACAAAAAAAAGCCAAACCAAACCAAACTTTTATATTATTATCTTATTTTGTGGAACAGTCTCAATAAATTCTGTTAACTGTACCTTTTCATTTGCAAACTGTATTGGGACTGGCTGAGGTGGAGTTAATTTTCCCCATAGCAGCCCTCACAGTGGTGTGCTTTGTATTGGCAGCCAGAAAGGTGTTGATAACTCACCAGTGTTTTGGTTACTGCTGAACAGTGCTCGCACAGCATCAAGGCTGTCTCTCCAACATTTCACCCCTTCACCAGTAGACTGGGGGTGGGCAAGATCTTGGGAGGGGACATAGCCAGTACAGCTGACCCAAACTGACCAAAGGGATATTCTATACTGTATGACATCTGCTCAGCAATAAAAGCTAAGAGGCTTTTAATCTTCCAACCATTGTAAATATTATCTACAAAAGAAGCTGAAACACCAGATCTACAAGGAAATTCAAAGAATGCAAAGGTTTTATCAGAAAATACAGACATTATCTTTCCTGCAGCTGTCAGATCAGTAAAGTAAAATTACAGCAATTTTCAAAATAAATGAAAATTCTCACTTTATGCCTAGGTTTATGCTAGGAGAGTAATAGAGAGAAAAGATGGTATCATAGTTTTAATACAGCTGGGATGAAGAAAAGCATAATCAATGTGAGGTTGACTTGGTTGAAGTATAAGATTAAATACTACTCTAAGCTATCAGTCTAACCCTGTTAATCTAACTCACAGAGAAAACTATCCTTCTAGACTACAGGTGCATAATATTAACATTTATATTTTAATATATTTTTCACAAGATTCATCACCAACTATATAGCATTTGTTATCTACATGTAGTATAATCAATTTGTGAATATTTTGTGTTGGGAAACTTCACCTAAACAGAAAAAAAACCTCTTACAACCTTATAAAAATCAGTCAAAAGACTGACCAAACAGCCTTTACATTGCACTAGCACAGGATAGATCTGCTGCAAGAGGTAAAATTAATAATCCCTTTCATAGAGAGGGAGTGCTATGTCACTCCTGAGTTCATGGAAAGGGACAGTAGAAGGTCAATATCTTACTCATCAGATAGAAAGATGTATAATCACCAGAGAACAAGGCTTTTGCCCTTTCCTGTTAGGGTTTATTCCCAAACTCTCCTGCTTCACTAGCACTGCTTAGAAAGCCACCAGATTTGGAGTAAAATGCATTTTCATTACGGTAGGTTCTAGAGATCTGATTTCTCCACTGTATCTGTCTTTTAGTTGTTTGTTTATACTTTAGAACACATGGACAAAAGATGCAATGACCCATCAGCTGTAAATTCTATGGTACTACAAAAATGATAAAAAGTGACATTTCTGATAGCAGAATCCTAACTCCTTTCAGACTTAATGGCTCACAACAAGTGATAGAGCATCCAATGTAAATCACTATTTGACTAATAGAAAAATGTTATCTTTTTACATAAAGTTCATATTTCAACAAAAGAATTTAATCTAAATTTGAAAATATCTGGGAAAAGTTTATAGATGTGATGTGAGTCATTTCTAGCTCTGTCAAATAAATCATCCAGGCAAAATGTTAGGATAAGAAAGCCCATCAATACAGGCTGGATATGTACATAATCAGAAAAGTACCTTTCAATTTGTATATGACACATTAAGAGCACATTAATGGTCAGAAAATACAGGTTTACTCATTTTATCACTGGGAAGAGAGAGCTCAAACAACAAGCCATCAATCCAATAATAATATTCATTTTCTTTGTATTATAGTAAGTTTTGAACTGAGTACATAATAAGGAAAAAAAGACTAATTAAAATTGTTTGCAACAGTATCCAGTCTATGATCATAGAAGAAAGGCTAATCATCACAGTAAGATTTAACAGTAGATAGTATTGATCAAAAGCATTATTGACATCACTGACTATGCTGAGCTGTAAATTAAAGTTTTTCCTGTCCCCAGATAGTGAGTGAAAACCCTCTTAAAATATCATGGAGATTATGTATCTACCAGTCTCCTGTTGTCAAACATTTCTCCTAAGGATCCTCTCTTGTTCTTTGTTACAGCTTCACTTCCTTACCATCAGAAAGGAGTGTTTTCAAGGAAGAATCACAGGACAGAGTGTAAAAGTCACTTTGATCCAACTCCCACCTAGTACTACATTTGTTGTTTTAGAAAGGTTGTTAGAGGTAGTTTTACCTTCACTCTCCTCACAATTTATATGGAATATATTTGTGGCCGTCAGTGCTGCTCCATTTCACCCTTTGTTGTTTGATACTGATCCTCCACTGGAAAATCAATATCATAGAGAACATTCCTGCATTTTACTCGTACAGTGGGACAACAGCAAAACCTGAGAATAAGAGTACTGAAGAATTATGTATCTATCTACCTAATAAATAGGAAGAGTAATATACACTCCTCTAAGAATGAACTTGGCATTGCTTCAGAAATGAATGAAGTATGCCTTTCCAAAATGTGTAAAGAATAATTTTCCACATATGCCCCATATTCAGATAAGAGCTGACATCTTAAACTTCTTTAAAAAAACCCTTGCACCTATGGTTATCTGTTGTGATGCTAATGTACCAAAATACGGGTGAAATATATGAAAATTAATCTTAAAATCATTACACAAGACAAGTCCACATGAAACATTTTTTTTTTTCTTGGGTATAACAAAGAATTTTTAAATGAATGAGTGGAATTTATGTGAATGTGTCAGCTTCTACAATACACTAACGCTGTATGACTCATTGGGAAGTCACACTAAAAATTCTGCTGTTTGCCTTTTCTAGGAAATGGCAGGAAGCAAATCACTTTGTTTTGTAAGGTTTCATAATCCTTCTAGTTTATTTATTGCAAAATATTTCCATGATCCAGTTGTAATTTGTAGGAAAGATACTGGAAAAGTAACTTTTTTTAGTATCAGTACAAGTATTTGAAGCTATTTTACAATGGAAGTATTTTCGTGGATGACTAGAAAAAGGTGATATTTAGATCCCCACAGGTATTTTTTTCTTTTGCACAATATGATGATACAACAAAGTATTTGTGAACCACTTGTGAACAGCATATTTTCAGATTTTAAGAAAATTAAATTAATGTCAGGCGATTTAAGTAATGAATTGGACAGCAGCAGGAATAAATGATGAATAAGGAAAACTTTAAGCAGCTATTGAATGAATTAAAGAATTAGCAGACATACTTCAGAATTGGTTTGTATAAGTAATTTTTAAAGTGTTTATCTGTAAGTTACATTTATTTATTTATGATCTTAAACACACATTTATTAAATAAATGGTTATATCTAAAATAACATAACCTTATCTCCCATATGAAATGTAGAGACATAATAATAGAATTCCTGAGAACAGTCCTCCAGCTAATCTTGATTCATTGTGCCACTTTATGCATGGGTAGTAGAACTGGGACCATTTTATCTTTTCTTAAATGTCTTTTGAAGTTTATGGTCATTGAAAAATCCATGCAAATAAATTGGTGAAGTCAGTGATATATGCAGGTCTCATACAGAGTATCAAAGCATTATGGTGGCTTAAATCCCTCTAGAAGCCACAAGAGACAGGATGAAAGAGTTTGCTAACAAATGTCTAAGGTATTTTTTCCCATTCAGATGAATGAGTTCTTAAAAACAGAAAATAATATTATAAGATCAATTTATAATAGCTCTAATACTTTATGTTAATGGATGTTAGGACCGAGGCTGCTTCCAGCAGTGCCAGCCCAGGAATTGCTCCTGCCAGCCGCTGGAGCCCAGCCCTGTTTTCCCAGGGACCTGAGGTCTCTGCCCAGGCTGAGGGATGCAGCTGTCACTTTCCTCTTTGCAGGCTCAACCAGTAGAGAAGCTCAGCATGTATCCCAGAGATGGACACACACAGACACACATGCAGGATGCTGACATAGCTGGTCACACAGGCTGCCACAGGCAAGGTACTGCCTTCAACAGCACCTACATAGAGGACTCACATAAAACACAAGCACACAGCCAAGTCCCCTCCTCCTCTTCGGCTGGCAGAGACAGGCACACTCTGAACCTGGACACTCTCCAGGTTCACAGGCACACGCACATTCATGGATTCCCTGGTGCAGCCCCTCTTGTCTGCCTTGCACCCCTGCCCACATCCCGGCCCCCTTACCCCTGCTCACCCACTGGTCCAGCTCGGTGCTGCACATGCAGCACTCACACACTCATCCCACTGGCACCCCATAGTCATGGGTCCCCTGGATACCAGCACGGATCATCCACCCACCTGATATCTCTGCCCCAACCTGAGGCCCCCATACTCACTCACTGGTCCAGCTTGAGGGTTGCTAGCTAATGCACACACAGCCCCCAATCACACCAGGTCTGGGAAGATAGAGATGCTCAGAGCCCCAGCAGCTGGCACCCGGTACACAGACTGTTTCCTGAGGTCCCACTCCAGCTGCCATCACTGAACTCCTCAATCACACCAGTCCCCCTGGCAGCTGGTTTTTAGGACGCACAAAGTTCCCACCCCATAGCTAGATGTTAGAGACCTCCACTCACTCCCATAGATGACCCAACTGTTGTGGTTTAATCCCAGCCAGCAACTAAGCACCACACAGAGGCTCGCTTGATCCTCCCCCCGGTGAGATGGGGGAGAGAATCAGAAGGGTAAAAGTGAGAAAACTCATGCATTCAGATAAAGACAGTTTACCAGGTAAAGCAAAAGCTGTGTGTGTAAGCAAAGCAAAACAAGGAATTAATTCACTACTTCCCATTGGCAGGCAGATGTTCAGCCATCACCAGGAAAGCAGGGCTCCATCATGCATAATGGTTATTTCAGAAGACAAACACCAACCTCCCCCTCTTCTTTCTTCCCCCAGCTTTATATGCTGAGCATGACATCATGTGATATGGTATATCCTTTTGGTCAGCTGGGGTCAGATGTCTCAGCTGTGACACCTCCCAAATTCTTGTGCACCTGCAGCCTGTTTGCTGGTGGGGTGGGGTGACGAGCAGAAAAAGCCTTGGCTCTGTGTAAGCACTGCTCAACAGTAACTAAAACATCCCTGTATTATCAATACTGTTTTCAGCCTGAATGCAAAGCATAGCCCCATACTAGCTACTATGAAAAATATTAACCCTATGCTAGCCTAAACCAGCACAACCAGAAGCCAGGGGCACCCACACTCCTGGTCTGACTCCAGTATATGGCACCAATTTTCACTCATACACACAGAAGTCTCACCAGCAGCTGGCACTTAGTCCTTGCAGCACACACACACACACACGTGACAGAGAGTGAGACTACACAGCGAGATAGTTAAGAAAAGGTTTAAGAAGATTCAAGAAGATTGGATAGACTGTGGTGAACAGACACAGAGCTCAGCCAGACAAGTGCACTGCCTGATTCCATTTTACTTGCAACCAGACCATTTAATACCACTTTCTGTGTGTTTCCTGCTTCGTTCCTCCCTGATTTGTTTCCCCTGCGTGTTCCCTCATCACAGGCCCACTGATCCCCTCAAACATCCTGGTGTCTCAGGTTTCCATCTTTACCATTTGCAAAGTCCTGGTTTGCCTGCAGTTTTGTGATATCCCATTCATTAATGCAACTGACCAGCTGTGCTTCTTGTCTTTGCCTCCATATTGTTTGACAGGTTTGTGTCTCTGTATATTTTGTCTACGGCTTCCCCCTTTTCCTTAGTGTCCCACTTGACAAGGTCCTCAATCAGATAATCTTACTGAAATATTTATTTCTAGTGTTCCACCTACTCTTATTAGCCAGTGTTTCTGACCATGTTTGATTCACATTATTGCCTGGTCAGGTTGTGTCTCTGTATGATCTTGTTTATGGCTTTCCCCTTTTCTTATTATTTCCTTTTGCACTGTAAAGGCCCTTGACCAGACACCCTTAGAGGAGCAGATGATCTCACCTTCCACATACCCTTCTTACACTTTAAAACTGCTACAGTGTTTCACTTATCTCCTCCCAGACAGCAAATTTCAGCCTAATACTCTTTCTGCATGTATAGTTCAAATGTAACAAATTAAATATTTTTTTACAATTCTTTTCTCACCTTCACATAATTTTTGAGTAGTAATAATAATAGCATAACTAAAATTTGATTACTTTTTGAAGTAACCATTTCTTTCTTTGTTTTTAGTAAATGCATTCTTTCATACATTCCTGCCATCCCTCCTTCTGCAATTTGAATGAATTTTATTCACTAGATGTTGCTCCAGTTTCAACCTTGTATAGAAATGGGTCAAAGAGCTCGACAAGGCACTTAACTAAAAATCTCTTCCAATTTACCTGTGGACTGTACAGTACTCAAATACTTTTACTTCTCTCTGAAAAATGAATTTTAAAAATGCTTCCATGCCAAATCAATGACAACAATCACAATTATTGGTTAACAGTCTATATTCTGTGCCATCCTAAATTAGATACAGTAGATAAAAATATTAACACTAAAGTTAAATACAAGATTCATTCTTCTATTTGCATTTCTAATCTAAATTGCCGTCGATGGCTTGTCATTACATTTGGGTATGAGTTTGTTGCTTCACTGCATAGCAACTGTACTTTATCTGTGAAGGTCTCTACGGGACATTGCATTAGAGTCTAAAGCTGAAAAACTTCTGACTTTAAGAAAAGGAGACAGGAGTTTCATAAATTAAGATGTCCCATATTTTTATTATACATTGTTACAGTGATGTTGTATGGCTTTTTGGGGGGGAAGCAAACAAAATTATATTTTCCTCTTACTATTTTATTAATCTTTCTGGATAATTTTATCTTATTTTCTCATATTAAAACTAAAGGAATGAACTGAAATGTTCTCAATTAGGCATTTAATAAGGTTATCAACATCTCACAATGAAGTTGGGGTGGGAAAGAGGAATCTTTTCTCTTTTTGGAACTCAACAATTCTTAAAGTAATACAAATATTAGTCCAAGAAAATTTTTTCCATGGAAATAAAAAAAAAAAACCCCACAAAAATAAATGTAGCCTGAAGGATTAAGAAGACTTCCTGTGCTTAGGAATTTGGGAAAGTAACTCAGAAAAAACAAGCCTCTCGTCAAGATGCTTAAACTCACAGGGCGGAATCCCTTCTTCTGCTATAGTACTGAATTGTTCAAAAAACTGGAAATGTTTAAAATTACCATTCTAGATTAAGAAGGTTCTGCAGTGATTTTAACCATTAAGACTGAAGTATGTATCAGATATGCATACTGCATGCAGACATGAGGGGCTTGATGGGAAGGATATGCAAAAATAGATTGAAGAGCCTGCAGTCAATTTGGTAAGTTAATGCTGAGTTTTGAAGCAGATCTGGGTTTTCTTGGCTACAGCAAAGACACAGATTTTATTCTCATGTCACTGAATCACAGAATGGTTGAGGTTGGAAGGAACCTCTGGGGGTCATCTGATCCAACCCCACTGCTCGAGCAGGGTCACCTACAGCCAGTTACCCAGGACCATGTCCAGATGGCTTCTGAGTATCTCCAAGGAAGGAGATTCCACAGCCTCTCGGGGCAACCTGTGCCAGTTCTGACAGTAAAAATATGTTTCTTGATGTTCAGATGGCACCAGTTGTGTTTCAGTTTGTGCACCCCTGGTCCTGTCACTGGACACCAGTGAAAAGAGCCTGGCT
>VZTL01077323.1:10326-27656 GCA_013400535.1 Scopus umbretta | reverse complement strand
GTTTTTTTTTAAAAAAAAAAAAAAAAAGCAAGATTTGCCCTAACAGATTTTTACTCTATGTGCTTCATTGTACACACGAGTCATGTACTGACACTTGCAGTGCAGCATCCATCCAAAAGATGAACTGTAATGAGGCTCTGCCTTGGACACAATCAAGGCTTTTTATTTTTACAAGGAGAATCCCACGGACTAAGACGCCATGGTTACATGTCACTTGAAACTGGCAGAAGAACATGCTGCTGCTGAAGGAGGCCAGGCACACACGGATGCTGGCTTTCCTCAAGTAGCTGGCAAGAATAAGCAACCAAAGGGAGGGGGAGATCTCAGACACAGGGCAGTGGAGGCTCCGTCCTTGTGCTAACCAAGGCAGCCAGGCTCTCTTTGCAGCCAGCAGCGTATCAAGCCCCCCACTAGCCCCAGGAAGCTGAACCGGGCTTCAGGGCCAGGGTCAGGGCTCTTCCAGTTGCTGCACAGAGTTAGAGCACAGTTGCTGTCTTCTCATCTATTTCTGAAATGCAGCAATGAGCCTGTTTGGAACTTCTGACCCTTGTGTTTCTGGAGTGGAATGTCCTGGGTGGAACTGGTCTATTACATCCTTCTTTATGTTACTGTAAAAGCTCTATAGGTCTGGACTGCTGAAATTGCACCACACGAGCTCAGGACAAGAGGCTGTAGTCAGCTCTTGTACCTTATTTGTGCCTTATTTCCAATCAGACTCCTGCCTGAAACCTCAAAACCACAATATCAGCCACTTGGAAATACACAATAGCAACCGACAGGGCAGTGCTGCTGGTTTAAGACCAATAAAACGTGAAGTTGGATGTTTGCCACCCACAATATTTTCTACACAAAAGCCTACCTACTGATGTCTGTGGAATTGTATACATGTATGGTAACAAAATCTGAACTTTTGTTCCTGGAAATCAGAAATAAAAACTTGTGTCCAGCATCAGAAATACAGTTTTGTGGTTGCGCAGGTAACCAACCTGCATGTACACATGCCTATATGAATAAGTGGACAAACCAGCTCCCCTCACACCCACTGATCCATAGATTAATTTCTCTTTAGAAAAGAAAGTGGTGCCATCACGTCTGGGAAGGGAGGCTGGTTGGTTGTTTTTTTAGTATAACTTGATTTTGGTTACACTACAACTCTTAGTCTTTGAAAAGCAACTATCGCAAAGAATCTGCAAAAAAACCTCAAGCACGACTGCCCATTCCCCAGGGAGCGCTCTATCAGAAGAGCTGAATCTACTTAGAGGAATTAAGGGAACAAGAACTCTCTTGCTGCTTGCTAGCTTTCCCAAAAGAGCATCCCATCCTACAGCAACACCACAAAGATGGAAGAATGGGTGTGTACGTAACAGTGCCATCTGGTGATGGCAGCCTGAGCCATAGTCACGTGTTTTGCATATGTGTACTTACATGACATATTCACTACCTATTTACTGTGATAGCTTGTATCGCAACCAGTACTTCAATGTCTTCCTAGCTTGCCAGTGGTCTTAAGCTAGGCCACTGGTAAGGCCATCATCTAATTTGACGACAAATTTTTTGTTGTTGACAGATGCTTCATGCTAAAAAAAAGAGTGCTGGATTGACTTGTCTCAGGGGTGCTGATTCCCTTTACAAAGCAGCATTCCTTCAGGGGATGAGGCCTTACTGGCTGAACGTGTCTCATGATTAAAAGAAGTCATTTTCAGCCAGCACAGAGGCACACCCACTGCCTGAGAAAGACCGAAGGACAGGAGAGGAAAGAAACAGGTACAGCTTAGTTTACTTACTAAAGTTGCTGTCTGTAAAGAAAGCAATGAACATGAGCTCTAAAACTGTGGGCTATGAAGGAAACAAAGAGGCTTGGGGAGAACAGCAGAGTGACCTGGAACAGACAGTGAATTCTGTGTTTACAAAGGGCAAGGACAGGAACAGCAGCTACATGAGCTGGGAGGACGTTCTAGGATGGCACAGAATATATAACTGATGGTCATTAATCTCTGCAAGAGAAGGAGCTCTTCTTTTGTGCCATCTGTTTCTAATTACTGCCCTACTCAGCTCTAGGCCTAAATTGCGCAATTCAAACTCAATTCCAAACCACCCAAAGTGCTAAAGGTTTTGGAAGGCACAAGAATGGGAATATCGGGCATAAATTGCAGAGTTTGTGGTATTTATACCAGAGCACCCAATTAGCTCGTGCATGAGTGCCAAAGCAAAACATATGGGCACCCCATCAGATCATGCATGAGTGCCAAATTAGTTCACCCAAGTGCACCCAATTAGTTTATCCAGGAATGCTCCAGTAGTTCACGCATGAGCACCCAATAAATTAATGCATGGGTGCCCAATTAGTACACACACACACAAATGCCTAATCACTCTGTGCATGAGCAGCCAATTAATTTATTCATGAGTGCACAATTAATACATGCATGAGTACATTATTAGTTTATCCATGGGTGCCCAACTGATACATGCATGAGCAGCCAATTAGTTTGTACATGAGTACCTAATCAGTATATGCTTGAATGCCCCGTTAGGTCATGCTTGAGCACTCAAATGCTTCATGCATGAGCACCCAAATAACTTACACTTGAGGGATGTATTTTATGCATGAGCACCCAGTCAGTACATGCATGAATGACCACGGAATTCATGCTTGAGGGCCCAAATATTCCATGCACGAGTGCTCCATTAACTCACCCTGAGCACTGTGCTAGGCATGCATGGAGGTTTTGGTAGCTGGGGCTGCAGTGGTGCCTCTGCCAGGTGCTGCTGGTCACAGCCAGTGCCCAGCCAGCTGTGAAACTGGTGGAACCACTCAAAATGCCCTAAAGCATCAGCCCATCAGAAAAGCCCCCAGTACTCCAGCTCAGCCATATTTGAGAAAGAACAGCAGCTGCAAGCAGCAGAGACATGTGGAGAGAGATGGCTGCGGGGCTGGAGATGTGCTCTTGGAAGGAGGCACTCCATGTGCAAGGAGCGCACCCTGAGAGACTGGCTTCAGGATGATTCATAAGTATTTTTAACTTCTTTACTTCTTCATGTTTTTTTGCAGAAGTATCAGAAACATCACATCTGGAACCAGGAATAGAAGTTGTCTAGAAGCTCTGATACAGGCCAGCTGCTTGTGGTTCTGCAGCATGCCCACAAGAACTCAAATCCAGAGAGTAATGACTGGTAGTCTCTAGGGAATCTCTCTAACAACGTGTATTGGCTTAAGAAGGATACAGGATGAAGCTCTACAGCCTGTGCTACACAGGAGCTCAGATAAGATGATATAATGACACATAGTGGTCATAAAATGTATGATCTTATCTGTCTAGCTTGCTTAGGTTTCTTAATCACCGGTAAGTCCAACTTGCACAACTTTCCTTGTTCAGGCACAGAGAAAACAAGGTGGTATGTATTAAGCCTCACTCATGCCAATGAAAATGTACTACAGGAATGAATGTATTTATTAACTCTCCGCAGTGATGCCAATGGTTTTGGCTCAAATACAGTTTCCTGGCTTTGGACACAGGGTCACAAATCTCTAAGACTGTTGAATCTTGCCCTGGAGTAAGGAAACTTCTAAAGTCTGAGCTGGAGCTGGCTGCCACAGGGGAGAGAAAGCAAAGCCTAGGCACCCTTGAAACAGTATGATAATTTTTTCAGCATTCAGACAGAACCATTTAAACATTTGCAAGAGCAGGGGAAAGGCTGGCTTCAAGATGTTTTGGATCAGCTCTCTGCACTGACATGCATTTAGATGCAAAGCAAGGGGCCAGCCAGAGCACTCTGCCTGGGAGACCCTGCCACAGCCTGAAAGGGGAGGCTATTCCTGAAAGCACGCAGCAGTGCGTCAGTGACCCAAGCCCTTTTAGGAACAAGGCAAGTGCAGGACTGGCTGTAAGGCAAGAAGAAGCATGTGTCTACCTGGCTGGCAACCAAACTTACAAATGCAAAATTATTTATCGTTTACCAGAACCAATTATTTCCTGACGTAACTGGCAAAAGCTACAAATTCAGTCCTTTCAGCATTTTATTTGAGATTCAGAAAATTACCGTGGAAGCATGGCAAGAAGTCCTTCTTACTACACTATGATAGATCAGTCCTAGCCATGATCATCTCATAACTGTGAGAGTCTGGCCATCAACTTCACATGCACACACACAGACACCCTGCCCACCCCTTCTCCTCTGCATGCCTGAGCTCTCCTGTCTTTTGCACCAGGACAGGACATTAGTTCTTCATTTGGTTGCATATTCAGTGTCTAGCGCAACGAGAGGCACATCACTCACTGGAGACTACTCATGCTCAAAACCAACACAAATATGTTTAGCATTTGCCCATGGCAAATCAACCAGGGTCAAGGTCAACCTGAGAATTTTGAATGCATTCAACCAGGCATACCATACACAGTTGTAATGCTGGCACATCACTGAAAATAACTCTCTTTGGAGTCCCATTTCTAAAGGTGGCCTGAGTTCTTAGAAGCACACGTCTCAGTGAAAGCCAATCAAAATTATGTCCTAAGGCCCAGACAGTCTAAATTTTACTTTTAAAAAATTGATGCCTAGTGATTCCTATCCATAAGGCATCTCTCTAGGTTACATCCAACCAACAGCAAATAATAGGCACAGGGAGTACGCACTGGCTGAATCCGGTCTGAAGAATCCCTTCTGAAAATGGGTTTTGGCCTCTTAAATCCCTAAGCTGTTACCAAGAAATAAAGTAAAAACATTATTAGATTCGGAGGTAAAAAGACTATATATTGCTGGAGAAGGGAATCAGTCAATGGGTTTATGCAGGAACATTTGGAGAGATTCAGCACATGCTCTAAGCCGAATTTGCCAAACAAGGTTTACAAAGGCTCCTGCTCTACTTTCAAACTGATTCTCTTTCCTAGCTGAAACCTAGGAGAACTAGAGATACATTTCTTCTAATGCATGCAGGAGCTGCGCTTGGGAAGTCACTAACCTCAACAGATGGACCCATCCTATCCAGCCCTACAGGACAGGATTAGTCAACGGATTTTACTGGAAATCTTTTGGATTCAGGTTTCATTTACACCTCTCTGTCAGCACAAAATCAGGGACCCTTTCCCCCGTCTGAACATACTCTCTGGCCACAGAAGCAACAAGCTTTACATTTCTCCAAGAAGCATAAAAGCTTTTTTCATTTCTTAAGCGAAATCCATAGATATTGAACATTTCTTCATGTGTTGAAATCCCTGCTGTTAGTGCTGAAATTCAACCTATCAGAGTTTGCATTTAAGGAGACCATCAACAGTCTGTGGTTAAATCCTCAAGGGGAGATAAGGCACCTGAACACCTGCGAATGCCTGGATTTATAGGCTTTCAGCAGAATCTCTTTCTGCCCACAGTACTTAACATAAACATGAGCTGTATGGAGAGCCACTGAACAGCCAACCCCCACCTTTTTCACAAAATAGCTTTCTCCTTTTGTCCTCCCTACCTACATGGGAGAATTTCAGGGGAACCTAGCCAATAATACTGTGAGCTAATAACAACATATTTTGGACGAAAAGCAATGTTAGCTAGGAAAAAATATCAAAATTTAAAAAAAAAAAAAAAATCACATAATTAGGCTAGGATGTGATGTCATCAGTGATTTGAAGCATCATTAGATATATTTGACCCAGCCAATGAATTGTAGGCTAGTTTTACAGCCATGGATAACCTTATATATAACTACATGGTTCACAAATCACTGGCATTAATTCTTACATTTAAGTGTCAGAGAATTTCCAGATGAAACAGAGAAGAAAAGGACGTTGCAAGAAAATCAGCAGGATGATTTAACAGCCTGCTGTCTTGATGGTTTTTTAAGCGGAGTTTTGCAATTAGGCGAGAGGATGCCCTGTTACATGTAGACCTACTGTGCAGACTCAGTGGTTGAGAAATAATACAGCTTAGAAAAAGAGGTTCAACCGATTGCATGCATATGGGAGAGAGCCCACACTCCTGCTCCCTCTCAAGACAAAACAGCAAAATTCAGAGCATGCATATGGGGAGCTCCTCTGTGTTCCTGCAGTCCCAAGTACCCGCCTGACCCCAATTAGCCCTGCATCTAATCACTACTTGGCAGTGCAATACGCTCTAGATGCATTGATCCCCGCAATATTGCTGCAAGGTGGAAAAATACTTTCATAGCAATTTTATAGATATTAAATGGAGCCATCAAGAGATTAATTCATTTGCCACAAGTCACAGAAGAAACCTGTGGAATAGCAGGGAACTGAACACAGGGTTTTCACAGTTCAGTTCAACATCATGAGTTTGTACTTCTCTTCAGAGCTACTTTGTGAAAAATGTCTTGGCTGTAGCTGTTAAATTCTCTCCTTATCATAGCAACTGATTTTTTTTGTAGAAAGATGATGCGTGTGTGCAAGATGTGCCCATGAACCATGATGAGGTTATTTCATTTTCAATCACAAAGTCCAAACATTCCAGAGTTAATAATAAAAGTAGCATTTAGCTCTACAGTGCATGTTTTTTGTTCCAGAAGAGGTTAGTTCTGCTCTTGTTTCAAGCAACTAATTATGTTTTTGTTTTTATCATGTGTACACAAGGTGTTTCTGAGGGTGTGTTTGGCCCCAGAACAGCCCTGGATTGGGCAGCAGCACAAAACATCCTCGCTGGCAAATGAAGCTCTGCACACTTGGGAGCTACAGGCTTGAACGAAACATAAATCTCCTTCAGCGTGAGTGCCTGGACTCTTCTCCAGGTCTGTTACAAAGCAGATAACAAGTGGGGTCACTGAATAGTACAGAAGAAAAGTTTGTATGGGCTGGAATATGTCAAGCTTTACAGTGAGAGAAGCTTTAAGATTTGTACTGCCAGTGCACTTGGACTCTTCTAGAAGCATCAGCCAAGGAGCAAAGACAGCAAGGAAAAGATTCAGCAACTGCCTCTATGCTGCATAAAGCTGCAAGGCTGGGTAGGCAGCAGTACACACATTGTTCTGTGTTACAGCTACAGACAGAAACAACCTCCCGGAGCTGTCAGCAGTTGGACACTACCAGTCCCATGGCTGGACTAGCTGCTGTGTGCCCCTTCCTCCTCGCTGTGTCTTTTCTTGTCTTAAGGAATGATCCACACAGGCATGGAAGAATACAAATAACAGCTCAGAAAGGAAACACAGGAGTGAAATGCTGGTGATTTCCAGCCATTTGGGAATCCCAGCCATCCCTACCATCACACTCTGTTTCAGACTGTTCCTGAATAAGGATCCCAAGAAGAAAATAACACCAGCAGTATTTTAAAACCTCATTGCAATCCATGCAAATTTCCTAAGATAAATCTGCTTTACACTGACATACCTTTTTATTAAAGCTAGTTGAAACAAACTGGATGTGTTTCCTAGTATTTCTCAAAAGAATTATCTGACCAATGTCTCAGCACTATTTATTGCTTTTCAAGGCACGTAGTGGGTATTACAGCAAATGCCTCCATAAGGTATTATGAAGAGCTCTTTTCTTTCCACATCTAAAATTCCCTGTACAGGGCAGATCTTTGGAAAAGAAAACATCCGTGAGAAGCGAAATACTTGTCAGAAGGAACAGAATCACACACTCACACATTACTAAACCTGCTTTTATCAGAGCAAACTTTCTTCTACAAAGAAATATTCATGGCTCTGGGGAAGGAAGCACGCTTTTCAGATCAGTGCTGTTTGCAAAGGAAATGAAAAATGGTGAATGTTTATAACTTAAAGGGTTTTTAATGAGCTTAACTGCTGTATTTTAGTCTTGGAGAAAGAGTAAAAGCATTCAGAAAAACAAGCAGTATAATAGATTATGAGATCCATTAATTCGCCTTGAACCACTTTGCACTAGTATGTCTTCGTTCACCATCTCTTGCCAGTCCTGTTTTATGGCATGTAGGATAATTGCAGTCTGGCATAGAAGGAACATGCCTTTAGCCAAATGTGAAAGTGAGCTACTAGTACCTGTGTCACCTCCCTGTTGCCTTCAGTAAAACCCATGACTGAATCACCAGCCACTTGCCGCCAGCCTGCTCACTATGTTTAACTTTCCAGTGGGGTTTTTGCATGACAATCTCTGCAGACAGTGAAGCATGTTCCCATTTTCCTGCTTCTGTGGCTAAAACACAAGGGCTGTGTTGCAGGTAACAGTGCAGATGAATCCAAGTTTAAAACCAGTTAAAGACAGCAAGTTAGAACAAGAATCTGGGAGTGTAACAATTTCATTAATCATCTTCATTATCTCGGCATACATCAGGAACTTATTAGCAAATCTTAGGAGCTAAGCAAAGGAGTATGAATACTCAAAAAACTGCAATGAAAAGAGGACAACACACACCCAAGGGAAGATCAAATAAACACTAATCTGTTAAAAAGGAAAGAAGAATACAGAATATTGGAGAATAGGTCCTTATCGCTAGTATGTACCACACAGCCAGGTCCTTCTGCCTCCACTGAGCCCAAACCAGTTTCACTGCTCCCCTGTAGACTTAAACGCAGGACTGCAGCTTGAGTGCTTTGAGAATCACGTACATGAATAGGCAGAGACTGACCATAAGGTAGGGAGACCACAAACAAATAGTAAAAGAAAGAGATAGCAGTTGGGTCAACCTGTAGTGGGCTTACTACAAGGAAATCCGGGACCTCAGCATGTTTCCAGGTTGCATTACGTCCTTCATATGTCCTTGAACACTGACTGGCCTCTACAATAAATGCACTTACAGACTGAAGGGAAAGTCCAGCCCCTGCTGCCGCTCCGTACAAATGACAGCTGGAGACAGATTTAAGAAATCTCCAACAGGATTTTCTGGAAGAGAGGTTCCCAGACAAGCATTAGGAAAAAAATCTCTTGCATGGTATATAAAATCTTGCAAACTTGCACTAGGTAGAAAGCCAACTGGTTTGGGGTTTGTTGTTTTGTTTTGTTGGTTTTTTTTTCCCCAAGATTGTTCTTGCTTAAATTTCACTAATGGAGAGAAAGTCACAGTCCCAACCTGGTTTTAGCACAGTGAAACCAAGGCCTGTCTGGGTTTACATGGAAAAACTGAGACTTGAAGGAACACTGAGCCATCAGTAGTCCCAAGGTATTACAACGGCAGACACTGAACTCTGGGCAGGCCATTTTGTTGTGGAAACACGAGGCGACAATTTTGGCTGAGCTATGTTGGCACATGCTACAGTCTGACATTCCTAAACATTGCAAAAATTTCCTTTGAATGCCAAGTGACTGGTGTTGCAAGGATTTTTGAAAGCCCATAGTACAAAGACCCTTATTCCCTTCAACATAACAGTACAACTGGAGAACACAGAGGTCCCCCCTGTGAAACACTGAAGTAAAGATGGAAGGAGGATATTCCCAGCAACACAAGCTGAGACACAAGACAGTGTCATGTACTGGGATTTCAAGCATAGGGTATCATCTGTCTTTTAAGAAATAACAGGCAGGGTTCCCATTAACTTCAAAATGGGGAGAGAAGGCACTCCTCAGAATCTGTTCCTTAACCACAACTACTGAAAATTGCACTTTCTAGGAAAAGCTTGAGAGAACCAGTTGGGCTATTTCTGATTAACATGAAGTCAGACCTCCAAAGAGAAAATAATATAGCAGAGGACATCTAAATCAGCTTATACGGAAAGACAATTAAAAAGACAGACAACTCCCATTCTGCCTCCTCCTCCGAGTACCCAACAAGTGAGTGAAATGCTTAAACATTTCAGATCTAACCTCATATTTAAACTCGTACCAATTGACACCACCTTGGGGGTATATAAAATGGCCTAAATATGAGTATAAATAATTATGTGTAATCAAGAATTGAGGCTCCCTTTGCCTGAGGTGGGAAAAAACCATATTCATTCCAAATCCAAATTCATTTTGGAAATGAATTTTCATGACTGATCAGCGTATCTGCTAATCAACATATCTACAGTCTAGCCCCGTAGCATGAATGCCAAGAACAGACGGTACTGATGACAAAAGATGATACAATCTGCATGTTCATTGAATTTATCAGAGTTTGACGAATACCCTGTGCCCGGGGCAGATAATTAAATGTGATTGATTGAGGTTTGAATAGACCAAGCTGAAATCCATTTTAAAAAAACTGTTTTTTCTCCCAAAAAATAGCCAAGAGCAGTGACCAAGTCCCCAGCACACAATCTTACCATTCATTGCAGAATTTCAAGGTTGTTCTGCTCAGCCAGAGTGCCACAGTAAGACCCGCTGTGCCTGTATAACAGCAGGTCATGACTATGGACATGAACTCTGAAGATGCAGCTGCAGAGCATCTTGCAGTGATGACAACAGTGCCTTTCACCACCAATTTTGACTCCTGACAGCGGTTGCCAAGACCTCAGGCCACCTGAGATACTGATGACTCGGCTCCTGGAATCTCTTTGCCTTATGTGTTGGGAATAAAATTGTGGTAGTTTCAGAATGTGATGGGTAAGCAGTACAGACCTTCCTTGCTATGCCAGCCCCAATCTCCCTCAATCACCGAACGATCACTGGAACTGCCAGCCCATGAAAGCACACAGGTGTTTTTGTACAACTAGAAGGACTGAGTAAGGAAGCAGGCAGGCAGGCAACATTCATAACACGTTTCTAAGTACAGTCAGAGCTTACAACCAAGAAACCATAAAGGCAGGTATCTCTAACATAAACCTTAGCAATTTTGCAAAACCTTATTGAAGCATTGGCAGCTGAAACTAGAAATGCTAGCTACAAAATGAAGGCTAAAAGCCTCTGACTAGTTCTAGTGTAGACGCTACTGATGATTAATTACGGTTTAGGATCTGGCCTTTCTTACTGCTTCCCAGTTCAACTACCTGCTCGTTAAAAAGGACTGGTTCACAACTGGAAGCTCCTTGTTAGCTCGTCCTTGACAAATCCCACTTCAGGGTCTACCATTTTCTAGACACTACTGAGGATGAGGAAGTGATGGAGAGATAATATATAGGTAAACTTTTGGTTTGCTGCCTCTTGCTCAGCCCTTACTTTCTGCAGCCTCACCAAAGAAAAAAAGGCAAAAGCCCAAACATGTGACAGCATTTCAAGAGTGACCTAGTTAGTTACTGTAGGTTTGGATCCTTCGCATTCTTGGCACCCAGCATTTGCAACTGCATACATGAAAACCAGCACACAGAAACAGGGATTATTTTTCCCATGGCACTTCAAAATAAGGTAAAGGTTGAATGCTACCTGGAAATTCACACTGAATGAACCCATCTGTCTCCAATCTTCAGGCCGTAAACAGCAGTGCTGCTGGCAAACAGGAAAATTATTATTTAAAGGGAAGAAATAGCCCATGTATGGTGATTTGCTGAGCCATGCCTGTATTTTCATCCAGTACTAGAAGACTGCACAAGGAAATGAACGTCTACTAATTACTTAAAACTAGAAGTGGAAAGGCAACATCTACAGGCCTAATTCCCATGTCTGTCTACTCCCTGGAAATATTTTACTGTGAACTTTGACACCAGTAATTCTCATAACAAACTGAGTGCTAAGGTACATGATCTGCAATGGGTGCTCAAATTTGGCTCTTGCTACTTGGCTTGTTATGGCACGTATTGAGACGTGACAAACCTTCTTTCTGACTCTTCATTCCCATCCACTGACCTCAGATCTTGTAACATGTTTGCTATGTAAAGTCACCCATTATTCAGTAGCAAGGATTAGATGCTACAGCTAAAACTTGTGGGCCCTGATGTCAGACCTAAGTGCAGAGCCATTGAATGGGGAAACTAAAAATCTGTACTTCAATTGACAATAGAGATAGTTTAAACAATCACTCTGGATTTGAAAATCCCAACTAAACAAGAGGAACAAGCTCAGTATGTCCACCTCACTCCATATTGCTGGCCACTATCACATCTCTACTGGCACATCAAGGCAGCTGCATGTGCACCCTTTAAACAGGTACTTTTAAGAAAGAAAAGCTCTCCCTCGGACAATCCTGGCTCTGCGCAGAATCCGCTGTTAGCTCTTCTAGCCGAGCACGCTGCTGTGTATCCACTTGGCACAGCCAAAGGAAAGTGCACTTTATCCTGCATCTGTCAGCATCAGTGACAAGCAGATTCCACATAAGGGCATGAAATAGCACTTATCAGGGACAAGGTACTCATAAGAAATGTGTGAGATTTAAACAAGAATTTCCATCTTTGCACTTCTGCCCTGGGAGAACAGATGTGAGATGCTGCTTGGGAAGAGGAAAGATTTTTCCAGAACTGCCAAAGAAGCTTCTACAGAGTGACAGCAAATTCTCCTCTCTCTGCACAGAGTTTCTAACACGCTTAAAACTGCTGTGAGCAGTGCTGAGCCTTCTGCAGCTCGTTTGAGCTCTCATTCGCATCAGAAGTCTCTGCAAACAAATGCAAGCTCCCCTTTTCCCGAAGGAAGACACTCAAATAAAATATCAGCGCCTCAAGCTGAAGTGTAACTTTTCAGAGGCCAAGGTCGTGTACGGACAGAGCAAACTGGACAGCAAGTGCCTGGGCTCTAGGACAGTGCTTGGGTTGTGCTCCTGAGCTCTGCTGCCAAACAGGGAGCATTCAACTGGACTGCGCCTCAGCCTGTGAAACAGGTCTCTCAACACTGCTCTGAGAATCAAATCCATGTTTGCTGTAAAGTCCTCAATGCTGTCATACAGAAACCTATCCTTTTTTAAAGAGCAGTATTTTTAAAATACTACTAAAATAGTACAAAAGCCAACAGTTACTCTTCTGGGGTTCACTTCTCCCTTTATACACACGATAGACAAAAAAAATTAAAATACCTCACTCATTAAATTCCCATATTTGCAAAGCGTGTGTGTTTATAAATGCACATACATATATATTTGAATACTGCTGCCTGCCTTTCCTTTCAATTCCCCGGCAATTCCACAAGTTCTTAAATCCTCTTTGGCTAATCAGTTTAGACTGTATATGGGCAGCCCATTTCTGGAGTAACAGATGCTCCTAATTTATCCTTCAACATCACGCCTAGAAGTTGTCACGATTGGATGCCAGAGTCCCTAATTTGGAGCGCTGCCTGTCGGAACAGGGATGGCCACGGAGCGAGCTTCAGAGCCACTCAGCCATTCAAAACAACGTGAAGTATTGAAAAGGAAAAATAAAAAAATCAAGCCAGAAATCACTGCTCACTAACACATGCTGCAGGGAGAGGGCAAAGCTGCAACAGCTTAGCAAGAGTTGAAATTCAGGCAGAGGAAAAGAAGAAACAAAAATAGTTTATTAGTGAATCAGAGACACAGAAGAAGAGACAGTGAGCAATGGAACAGCACGTGGAAGAACCCTATTGGAAAATAAATGCACACGTTATCATGTACAGAAAATAGAAGTGAGACCGCATTAGAGCTACTCCAAAAGAAATATTTCTGTGAATAGAAACATTTTAAAATCATTTTCTTCGTACTGAGTCCACATCATTCTTTTTCTGTTTGCTCTATGTGACTGTTCTAGCAAATAAGGTTGTAAGTAGGAACGTTGTAAACAAGCATTTTAATCGTATGTTGGCAAATACTCAAAGAATTCACATGCAAAAGCATTTTCACTGAAATCCTAAGAGTTATGTTCATCCAATCCAAGAAAAGAAACAAACTCACACATGTAAAGTGAAACAGCATATTATTTGAATTTAAAATACAGTATTGCCAACTCCAGCCATTCAAATGTCATCCGTGAAAACCTCTGCTTTCCATTTTTCTCATGGAAGCTGATATTAATGAATTAAAAGAACAGAGTCATCAAACAGTAAGGCACAGACAAATGCAGTAGTGGCCAAAAACTTCTGTCTTTTCCCAGCAATTATATCAGTTGTTCTGATAAAAGGTATTACCTCTCCCAACAAAACCTTTATCACCCTAGGTGGAGAAAGGAAGAATGAATTAGGCTGAAAGACGTGCTAGAAAGATCATAATTTACAAAAGGCAGACAAATTTAGCAACAGCTGGAGCACAGTTACTGGAAAATAAATGAAGATCTTGGATGAGATATTCCTTGAGACTGCCTGAGTCACCTTCCCAGTAGCTGATCCCAGTGGTCTTCAGAGTATTCGGCAATATGAGGAAATGATGGCTCATCATCTTTAAAATACATCAATGGCACCCAGGCAGTAAAAATTGGAGACATTTGTGCAACCATATATCACACATAACGAATGTAAAAAAAAAACTTTTTTGAAGTAATTTGCAGGTTCTTTTATGTGGGAATTGAAATGAAAACATGGATTTGCTGTACGAGGAATCACTGAATTATGCACTAGTCTCAGGATATCAAGGTGCAGTAATTAAACAAAGATTTCTAGACCTGCAGCAATTCCAGCTTGGGAAGGTTTCCGTTCAATTAACTGAGAGCAAGGTGCATATACAAAGGTATGGAAAACACAGGCCATTTTGTGGGAGAAAGTCTGATTAACAGAGACATGAAAAACAGCAAAGTTCAATGTAGGCCTTCTTCCAGATCTGGCTCCTTTTGGAGTGCCTCCGTCACACAAATCCAGCCTGCACCCTGGCTGAGGCTCTCTGGGGAATCGCTCTTTGGGGTACATAAACCAACAGGAGCTGAACACAGCCAAAGCCCTCCTGCGCACATTGCCAGTGGAATCCCTTGAAAAGGAGCAGAGTTTGTTTTAATTTTCTCAGATGATTTGGTTCCACATTTAGCAGAAGTAGTGGAGACTTCGAAATATGAAGTGAGTCATATACTGCAGGTTTTATTTGTTCTGCACTTTTCTATATAAATAGTAAAAAAAGCAATTTTTAGTATTTATTTCTCAACACAGATAAGGGAGTTACCATGGCTACCAGTCTCCAGTACCATAGTTTAAAAGGACAGAAAAAGGAAACCAGACTGAAGCTTGAAATAGTCAGGTTGCTCTGCCCAATACTCACACCATGCATGTTATGATTGGAACAGGGGACTGAAGTCAGTCAGACTGGAAAAATACAACACGGAAAGCAAAAACAAGGAAAAGGAGTCAAGAAGGTATGTAAGCCATGCATGCAACTTCAGATTCAATATATTCTCAAGTACACAAAACATCTCAGTAGGACCTAAGCAACCCTGGATTTAAAGGAAACGCAGTTAAGGCCCCAAAACAAATTCAAAGACAACTGCTTCATAAGGAGCTTAATTCAGCTCCATGAGCAGCGCACAGACAGTAGCCCAGTCCATGGGGTGAATGTTCATTTTAAGGCTCAGGTACAAAGATTAAACAGTGGCCCAGCTCCTGGGCATGCCACAGACCAGTTGTGAGTGACCTGGAAAATTCCTTATGTCCATTCCTACTTCCCGCCTCCCCCAAGTAAAAACATGGATGAAAATCACTTCCCAGCACTACAGACATATGCTGGAAGTTCTTGTTTTTGATGTGCTCGGATGTCCTGGCAATGAAGATAACACAGGGGCACACACTAATGCTGCTCACCAAGGCTATGCCAGCAGGATACTGAATGGCAATGCACTGCATTAATTAAAGGCCAAAGAATAATGTTACATTTGTATTATGGGAACAAACTCCAAAGAGAGAATATTATTACTTTACTACTGAAAAAAATCAATTTAACACTTCCATGCCAACACATGCATCACATCAGAGGTGGTGTCGCTGGGAAGCAGTGCACAGCCATCTGCCCCTTCCAAGGGCCTGAGGAGCTGAACTCCAACCTTTCCACTTCAAAATCCCAGCAGACCCTCCAGCTTCCAGACCTACCCCATACACACCTCCACCTTGCCGCGAGGTCCTGCCAACTCCACCCGCTGCCAGGCATCACGCCGAGGCCAAGGGGCACCCAACACATTCCAGTTCCCAAAACCTTTGGTGGCAGCTCCAGCTGGTCACCTTAAGAGTCAACATCAGCTGCTGTATTCACACATGAATACTTGTAACAGGTCATTCACCCACACAACAGGAGCAATGGTACTCTCGGGTACCTCCACGTCATACACTTGATTTTCTGATATACTGAAGTCCTTTAGACAGATGTTTGAACCATTTTGTTGATATGGTACAAAGCACTCTTCGTATACCAGACTTTCCACTAAGAAAGGGCAAAGATATTCTTCTATTTCAAAAACTGAGCAAAAGAGATGTTAAATAAAGGCCTGAGAAGAGTGTGTGATCCACTTTATATTGATACACACATTGTTCACAAAAATGTAGTCTCATTTAAACAGTGTAATATATTTGGAGGTAGAAAAAATTACCTGGCTGCACAGGATGATGCACTTTCCAATTCACTGTCATATGAGTGAGCTGAGTGTAGTGATAATTTATTGAGAGAGAAAGATAATTTGGGCTTATATGATTGGGACTTTAATAGTTAAATCATAAATAACTGAGAGCCTCAGTTTTTTCAAAATTATCTCTTTGTTCTTTCCCCCTCTCAGCTCCTCTGATATCATCCTTATATTCCCTTACTCCTGATACCAAATATGTAGAATGCATTTGCCCATCTGGCGACAGGCCCCACTGTGTACACGTCTGAATACTGCTCAGCAGCGGTGGGGAAGGCTCGGTCCTTTCATATGATCTGCCTCCTAATTTGTCTCATTCTGAATTTTCTCATTCCTTTAAATCATATGAGCAAAGAACAAAAAGATGCCCCGCTTGGCAATGCCAGCAGCATCAGCAAATTTTAACAATAGTTTGTTTGTGTGCTTTTCAACGTCATGATGGCCTCTGCGTGTTTGACTCAAGAGCTTGATATTTGTTGGAAACACTGTAGTGCCAGAAGCATAATCTTTGTGGAAGTATGAATTGTTTCCAAAAGTATCACAAAAATATCTTTTGGAAAGACAAGGGGACAACAGGTTTTTTATATATTTAAATTTTAAACAGCCCTAATTATACAAGCAAAAATTATCTTTCTGTCCCTTACCAATTTATCCCCACGTGGCACTCAGTCATAGACCAATGAATTGCAGAAGTATTGCATCCTGTGCAATGAAGCAATTTTTCCTCCAGCTACTAAAGCAGCGCCTTCTGCAGAGATGTGACAGTTCAAAGTGTGCATGTTATTTTAATGAAATATCATGATAGCTCGTTAAAGAAAGATGGCAATGGAATTGTGGATTCTCTCCTGTTCCCATGTTATGTATACAAATGAATGCTCACTTTCTTCCAAAAGGTACAAGCAGAGTTCAGCTGAGACAGATGTCTGCTGCATCAATTGTTCTAACAACCATCTCTGACAGCCAGCCTCCAGTATGAGGCTCTGATTACCACAGCTAGACCCAGCTTATGGGTCATTTGGGAATTATGATTAGACCATATACATTTTTCTTAGAAGGCAGAAAAACAGGATAGGATGAGTAAATTTTGGCTCACTAGAAGCTTCCC
>VZTL01077323.1:0-10311 GCA_013400535.1 Scopus umbretta | reverse complement strand
CCCCCCCCCCCCGCCCCCAGGATGGAGATGCTCAAGTTTCTAATGAATAATACTTTGTAAATGGCTGCACATGGATGGAAGAAGGGGGGAGGGACAAAAACCAGCAAACACAAAAAGCAAGTAATTTGTACTTGCAGACTACATTTTGCAATGCTTTCTGGAAAACAACATGGGGACTGACTAGCAGAATGAGACAGAGAGGAGAAACACCTGAACAGCCCACAATTCAATCAGAAAGGATGCAGAGGAGATGTGCAAACACTCCACCTGCAAGTTTTGAGGATACGAGTCCTGGTAGTTGGCAACCTTGTTCTCCCAGTTCCCTATGATGCTCTGGAGAGCTTCTCCAGGAAGGGCACTTGCAGGAACAAGATCCTGGATTGCCAGGGCTGAAAGACCGTGAGGTTGCAGGGAAACCCCCCTCCTCCACGGCTGTCCCTGCAGATTTGCAGCTAGGCTATTGCGAAACGCAGGGTGAGGATACACTCTGCTCCTCTGCACCATGTCAGTGAGTCCCTGGGTTGTGCTTTTGGCCTCACTACTGATCAGCCACCCGAGTTTGGGTGAGAAAGGGCAGATCAAGCCTTTCACATCTTCAATCTGCATAAAATGGGTAGAACAATCTCTGCTGCAGCCCTGAGGCACTCCTCTGCCTAGAAAGGTCTTTGAGACTTTCCTTAGCTGAAGAAACTGTGGATTTCAATTATTGTCTTGTAAGCATCACAGGAGGCTGGAAAGGACAAACCTATGCATCGGTTTTATTCCTTGCTATACTACCAACTTCATGTGTGACCTTAGCAACTCATCAGCCTCTCCTGGGCCTCATTTCCCAATTGACTTTTTAAAAAGTCTGTCGTTTCTACACAGACAGGTAAGATCAAATGATCCAGATCTTTGCCATTATAAAGTTCCCCAACTCTGTTTTATATCAGCAAGGAATTTGGCTCAGCGTTGCTGCTGGAATAGTTCATTGCTATTGCAAACAAAATAGCAGAAAATGGAGAGAGAAGCTGAGAGAGTAAGATGACCCTTAGTTTAAATACTAGATGTTTAAATGCTAAAAGCCTGGCATGAGTGACACATTTAAACTCTTCAGCCAAGGATATGCCTAGGAAAAGCCTCCAGAGCAACAAGAAAATGGCTTGACAGGAAAAAATACCAGCAAAAGTGCCTGAGGCAAGTTGTGCCCTTTAGCAGTCCTTTGGTCATCTGTGTTTCCATCCTGAACAGAACAAAGGAAAAGGTTGAAGGGGAAATACGATCATAATTATGTACCAGATTTACCCTAAGAGATGTAACAGAATAGAAGATAAATCATCATTGTCATTATCACACAGATCAAGAAAAGCATCTGACAGCCTGCAGCAGGTTCACTCTGGAATACTTCGAAGCACCCTGCCACGCCAGAGAGAACTGCAAACATCCTCCAGGCTTCCTGTCGAGATGCAGCACGGGCAGTTCCACAAACAGAGGTCGGAGCAGTCGGGTGAGGTGATCTCGTGGCAGCCTGGCACTGCCCCATGGCTCCCCAAGGAAGCAGAGCAGAGGCAAACACAACTGACACCACGCACCTCTGCGCTGCTATACTGGGAAGGATGGGTTTGGTCAGAGATGCAGTCCTCTTCAACAGGGTCAATTTTAAGTGTAACCTCTGTCTCCTGCCAGGCCTCTGGGTTTTTAGGGTCCTGTGAGCACCTACCAGGTGAGGAGCAAGCCTTCCTTTAGACCCGTTCGTTCCTTACGAATGGACATTTCTAGCCCTTTCCCATATATTAATCTAGTATTTAGTGTGCTCATTCAAAAATGGTGTATATTAACCATCCCACTGATGCTGTAGGACTTTACAGACTGATTTAATGCAGCAGCATCATTTAAAAAAAAAGTAGCAAGACTAGTATTTCATATGCATCCAGTTTCTCTTGAAATCGGCCTAATGATTAAATTAAATTAATAATAAAGAGGAAAGGAGAGCTTGATATAGCACGCTATTCTGCAGCTTACACTTAGCTGCAAACAGAAAAGCAGCCGCCAGAGAAAATAATGCAGAGACCATGCAGGAAGGGATAGAGCAAAGGAGGAGATGAGAGGAGTCAGTTTTCAGGGTTTTGGATCTTGTAACCTGCCATTTTCCAGTTGGGCCAGACTAGGATGGAGAGTGCACCCATCACCCACTTCAGGTGCAATCCAGCCATTTGTGGAAGAATCTCTTTCTGGCTTTGATTTGGACTGAACTTTCCTGATGCGTATACTTAATACTCCCTCCCCTTCCCTGCTAAGATGAGCCTGTTCCCTCCATTGAGGCACATGTGACTGTTGGCTTCTAGAGCCTAGATCAGAAAGTAGAAAAAACCCAAGCAATTGCATAATAATTGATGAACACTAAAAATAAAAAAAAAGGGTTTACTTCACTGAATTCTTAAAAGTTGTCAACATTTTGCTTAGAAATTACAGGCTTAAAAATGTCGCTAATTATTTTTCTAGGCATAAATAAAAAAATAAAAAGAACTTTGCTAAAATGCAGCACTTTAGGGATTTGTTTCAGTAGAAAAAATATGGAAGGGAATTGAATCCCAGCAGATTTCTTTGCTTGCTTGTTTGAGCACTGAATTGACCAAAACCAACCAACCAACAAAAACCAAACAAAAAAACCCAAAACAAACCCCAAAACAAAAAACAAACCCAAAAATCCAACCCCAAAAAACCAAACGTCTCTACATGGGTCCGGATGCTGAGTTAGGATATAAGCCTCCATCAACACATTACTGCACTGCTTGAATAAAAGTGGCCTTCAGGATGAGTCTCGAGGAAAGCTCTAGCTCACCACTCTGCCAAAATACTTGAAATTACTCATCACTGCACCTGTGTCTCTCCAGTTTTCTTAGCTGCTTCTCACCACACAGCTATAAAAATGAAATGGCTCTACCCCATGTTACAAATGTGAGGCACAGAAAGATTAAGCAGCTCGCCAACAGTCACACAAGCGTTGTGCTGCGGGATCAGAAACCAGACTCGGGTTCCCCGTGCCGTGGTGGTACTTGGCATAAGGCTCATTAGAAAGGAGTTGAGCTCCAGCTTCACACAGGCACTGAATAAAATACAGAGGAGTGCCCTGGAGATCAGAGAGTACTGCTGTTATTACCTAAGCCTTACATACATTTTCGTACATACTCAAGTGATCAAATTAACAGTGCTGCCTAATTTCCAGCATACAGCATCTCTAACATATCTCACCTTCTGAGCCAAATTTAAGATTGAAAATAAATGGATCTTTTGGAATATCCTGAATAAAGTTTTGGCAGTTGCTTCCACAATAGGATCTTCCCTAAATTAAATATGAATAACTATATGAATACTCAATTGGAAAAAGAAAAAAAGCCACTAAAAAGAGTTCTTATGATTAGGATTTGACTCTCTCAATTGGTATCCCAATTATTGTAGAATCTTTTATTCACAATCTTTTTGTAATTACAAAATTTTATCCTATTTAAAAATATATTCACTGTTAAAATCTGTACTTTGACACAGTCCCACAAAAAGCCACCAGCATAATGTGAAAGGACACTGAGAATCCTAGCAGCCGCCTCCTCCAAGTCATTCTGCCGTGAGGAAGAATTCCTGAGAGCATCCTCCTGGGTTAAGGTATATAGTTCATTGATTTATATAGAAACTCATTTAAAAGAAACTGAACCTACCTACATAAATAAAGGTTATACCAATTCCAAAAGACTTTTTATTCTGTTAATCCAATAATGCATTATCCTTTTTTTTTTTTTTTGCCTTACTTGATATTTTTTCTACCCATATTTTAAGGCAATTTCATGACAAGTAAATCCAGGCAATAAATATTTTTGTTGAGTCTGATCTGTGAATTATCAAATCTAATGACACACTGACACAACGTGTTCTTCCTGCCATGCAAAATTTATCACATGCAACTCGAGCACCTCTGAGCAGGAAGAGTCTACCATTTTTGATTTATGTGGCTTGAAGGGAAATGGACACGTTTTAAAGTTGCAAAGCCGCAATTCCATTTTGTCTTCTGCTGGGCGTGTTTGATCAAATCAGAGCTTGCAAACCAAGCTCTCTACTGCGGTCTACGTTTGAGAGGGGAGAGAGTTGTTTTTGTGGGAATGATCTAGCTCGGGAAAAATGCCGAGGTTAGCACACCCTTGTGTAAAACACATTGCCAGCATTACTTGGCACTGCTGCCTGCAGGTCAAGCTTCTGCTCATGTCAGCAATCTTGGCTCTTTTGGAGGAAGCTTGGCAGGATGACGGAAAAAAACTGTACATCCCTCCTTGACAAATCCTCCCCTCCTCTCCTCACCCTCTGGACACCGGCAGCAGCACCAGTATAGTTGGATGGTGCCGCTCACCTGGGCTAGAACATCATCTAACACTATTTTTAATCATAGTTTTCCTCCCAGGGTAAGAAAAGATTTATTCAAAGTTTCCTTGGCACCTCCCAAAAATTTGTAAGGGATGGGAGAGAAGTAAAGAGATAAAGCATTGTTAATGACAGGAAAAGCAAGGGCAGATAAAGACAGGTTAAAATTACTTGGTTAAGTGGCTGATTGGGATTTAAAATAAATCATATTAATATGCTGTGACCAGAAAGAAGTATGCTTTGATACTCTAGTACATATCACTTCAAGTTCAGTGCACCTAAAGGTGACACACATCAACGTGTTGCAATATCGCCTCTTTCAAAGAGTATTAAGTATCCCAGTGAGCGTGGCACTGGCTCTGAGACACTGCTTTACAGAAGGTACAGCTGACTTGGTGAGAGCAGGCACGGTGTCCCTGCCTCAGAGGAGATGGGGAAGGTCAAAAAAAAATAAAGGGAATGAAAATAGGACTAAGATTCAAGAAAGGAAACTACTCTAGCAAACCACAGGTTGGCTTGGTGCTTCATGCTACAGTGAAGTATTTAACAGTATTTAACATCAGAGAAAACCAGGATTCAGATTCTCCTGCCCATAAACTGGACTCTTGACTGAAAACAACATTTCTGATGCATGGGCGGTGCTGGGACCGGGCCTGCAGCTGAGTTCTCCTTCTATCCACGGGAGGGCAGAGCCGCTCGCACACATTAGACATATGACACAAGCACATTTTTCCATAATATTAAGTCTAATAATATAAATAATATTTCCATAATATTAATATCCCTTACTCAGTTTCAAACAGCTTTGGTTAGAGGAAGCAAACTCTTGTCTTTTTAAATAGATGTCAGACAGCCAGAGGAACAAACACACAGGTCAGTTCTTAGGAGAGATCTGCAAAAGAGAATTAAATTGAACTCTATAAACTGCAGCTGCAGTCCCATAGCCAGGATTAGGAAATTCCAAGAACAGATGACTGAGGTGGCAATGAGATGGCAGGAAGAGTATTTACCCAGGAGAGGAAGAAAAGACTACTTACACAATGACATTAGGGTTCTTCTTAAGCATAATCGTAAGGGCTTTAGTAAAAAGAAAGGGCAAGCACAGAACTTCCCCCATCATGAAGACGACACACAGTGACTAGGACTGCAGAAAATGTAATTTAACTTTGCTATATTAGGAATGAAGTTGCTGAGATTTGTTTGTGTAGAGATTGAACGATCACTCCTCGCATACACAAATCTTCAAACTAATGATCTAACGTAGCTGAAGTATTTCTGTTTTAATTCGTCACTAGGTGTGCCTGTTGCTGTTTTAAAAAAATCACAGGCTAAATGCAGTTCTCAGTAACCACAGTGACTTCAGCTCATGTTATTCCTGTCACTGATGGAATGGAGAGGACTCTGACTACAAACCATACATACACTTCTGCTTCTTGTACTTAAAACTAACACCTTGTATCTGCTTTGACTTACAAAGATTTTAAGCTTTTTACTCCATATGGAGTAAAAATGTTAACCTGCTTATTATCAGGTCCATCGGTTCCAACTAACTAAAATAAAATAAAATGAAAGACACCATGCAGACCAGTGCATAAATACAGAGCATGAATCTTCCTCTAGCAAAAAGAGAAGAATGTCCTTTTTACAGGACAGTTATATTAGTTTATGTTATTTATATAAAGCAGATCCAAGTTCTGCATTTGGCACACATTATTCAGCAGCCAATAGAAGAATTAAATAAATCAATGTAGTTGGCAGCGTGCAGGCCGAAACAGCTTGCCAACTTAGTTGTGTGTGCAAACATGCAGCTGCGTGCATTGCTAATCCATGCAAACATGCAAATGTGCATACAGCAGGAAGGTTTAAATTAAGCCATGTCAGTTTAAAATACCTCAGGTATCAGAACAGAAACAAATACTCCATTGTGGAGCATTTCAAGGGAGCCAAACATTTCTTTGGCAGCTCCAGTTTTTCTCTTTGGGACTCTCCACCTGCCAGGCTGTAAGGTTCCTTGTGCATTTTATCTGAACACAGATTTCTCTTCTACTCGAAAGTCAAAGGGGCCTGCCCAGGAATTGGCACCTCCTGGAGCCTGGGCTGTTAAATGAGGTGAGGTAACCCCTCCCAAGTTTTGCTAGAGAGAAAGCAGAAGTAAAATACAGCACAGGAAAGAAGCTCCAGACATTCTGAAGGTCTCTTTCCCATGTCATGCAAGGGCAGGTGGAGGAAGAGTCCTCCTTTGCTTACGCATTCCCCTTGAAGGGCCAATCCCCACCATGCTGCCAAAGGCTTTTTGCCTTTCTTCAACACAACCATTTAATGGTTATTTCATTGGTCCCTTCCCTTTGTGCCTTCATGACTGAGACCATCTTAAAATTTATCTTCCAAGATGATTTGGACCTTTGGTTTTGGGGAACAGCTGTTTGAGAAGGTGGTGTGATGAATGTCTAGATTTGTGATCCTGTATGCTCCAGAGAGGACACGGGTGCACAGAGAGGCTGTCTCCAGGCTGAGCACGTTCTTCTCAGTAGCTTCAAGAATGGAGCACTGAGGAGAGGGCAAAAGAGTGCATACAATTTAGGTGACCACAGGTGGGCTTTGCCCTACCACCTTCTGAAATACAGAAACTCTATACTAGGAATGCACCTATAGTGCTGAATGCCACAGAGAAACCACCTACACTGTGCTCAGTGGGAATGAATGGAAAGTTTCTCACATCACACCTCTGCCACTGTTTTGGAAAAGCAGATCAGAGCTACAATCTACTATGCTGGGAATTAAAGAGAAATAGGAAAGGGTGGAGGGAATTAAGAGCCAGTTTGCACTGACACTGAGGTGCAATGCTCTAGGACCTGTTTGGTAATCCTAGCCCCGAAACGCACACCAGCCAGGTTCTCCGCAGGTCCCTCACGCTGCTCAGATGGTCGCTGCTAACATCAAGCAAAGAGGGATGGATGGCATCTTGTTTCTCCCTGTATCAACTGTTGGATACAACTCTCTGCTCTACCAGCGTGATGGTTCAGGACATCACAAAAAAAGAAGTACTAATATTTAAGCAAGCCCCTCTCCCCTCCAAGCCCACCATGTCTCAGCCAATGGACAAGACAATGCACAGAGACAGATGAAGTTAGCCATAGGCAATGCTAAACCACTCCTGAAGAAATCTGAACTTGAGCCAATATCCACAGAAGTCACTGTGAAGTGGTGTTCTTCAGTAGGTGTTGGACGGGAGCTAAACAATTCATCACTCATTACTACATTAAATGAAGGGGGATATTAATTCCAAAACTAGGAGTGTTGGGGATACGATACTTTACATGCACACAAGAGATTTAACGTTCCAGGCATGATTTAACACTGCTTTTACAGACAGGTGTTAACCAGGAGCAAACCCATTGAAATCAGTGGACTTACACCAGTGTAAAACCTGCACAACTGAGAGAAGAGACAAGGTCAACATTAAATGGAGATAGCAGAGGCAGGGATTTTGAGAACCGCCTGTGGAAAAATGTTCACACATACTTTGCACACATCATTGCTATGATTAATTTCTTGTGCATGCATGAAGTACTCAAAATGTGGGCTTGAACTTGCTAACTCCAGCAGTATGAGAATAGACTCACACAGCAGATCCTCAGCTGGAGTAAATCAACATAACCCTATCGAAGCCAAAGGAGCTACATCAATTTATAGCACCAAAAGATCTGGTCTGGAGGCATTCAAAAACCGCATGAGGAAAACAAACCCACCAAAAAACAAAAGGAAACACATTGCAGGGAATGTGCTTTTCTATCCTAAACGGCAACTTTGGTTTTCTTTCCCTAAAGATCTACTTATTCATCCTACTCCTCTGAGAGTTGCTCACAAAGCTTTCTTACATTGCTGTCCATTTAGTGTCAGGTTTCACTCCCACCAGCCATTCAGTTTAGGGGCTCCCTTGCTGATTAAGAGACTTACAGTAATTCAGTAACAGTCCAGATGCTAGACACTGCCTCTCTAGGTAGCTATTTGAGGCCTGGTAATTTAAAACCTTTTATTTAAACCCCCGTCATCTTCCAAAATACAACTTTCGAGACCCAACTTACTGTGCTTTCAAATTACTGAAAGCAGCAGGTGGGCTATAAGGAAGCAATTTGTTATAAACATGATGCTGCCTACATAATGGTAGCTGTTTAATCCCTGCAGTGGTTAATGGCCAGCATGCTGGAGAAGAGCGCAGAACTATTTATGAATTCCAAATATGTTTTTTGTAACAGAATTCTGGCATCCAAGAAGAGTAATGCGATATATGGAGCCGACTACTCTGATTATGCCTCAGCCCTTCTCATAGAGCCCAAAGGCAAGATTTTAGGCTATTCATAACCTAGGGTTGTTTAGCAGCCTAATCTTCAGATTGGAAACACCTTGAATCCCTGGGGTCAATTTAGCTTTTCATCCTTTCAGTGTACAACTGGGGCATTGAGACTGGGAGGCACTTCTGAAGATGAAAGCTCTGCAAACAGTACAGAAGCGCATCTTGGATTAGACCATACAAATCAAGAGGTTCAATGTTGCTTTACAGATACCCACAGCTTGGTGGCACATATGGGTGCTGCCCAAAACTCTGACACCACCACCCCCCCCCCAAACAACTCTAAGAACTATTTTCTTTTAATGTATTTGAGTCTTCAGCATCTTTCCTGCAGTCTTTCTGTGTGCTGCTGGGCAGCAAAATGTGCTCCTCTCCTCTTTGAGGAAAGATGATTTTTCGGATTTCACTAGTGATTCTGAGAGTCCCTCTGAATGCTCTCATCCTAGCAAACATACCGGACTGACCATTACTCACTAAAAGGAAGAACTGTGAGGCACTTGAGAAATTGCAGGCCACAATGAACATTTCTAACTGCCTTCCTACATTATTATAATAACAATGATAAATGCTTGCAACATGCAGTGGCCAAAACCGCTTCCATCCCTAACGCTTTGGACAGGTATGAAAAGAAAACAGATCATATCTTTGAGAGTCTCTGTGCTGCAATTGAAGATGGAGATGTAACAAAAAAAACAGCAATTGATGTTGGTTCATAAAGCAAACCCAGTAGAAAAATAGCTTTAATGGCTGACACTGGAAGGTGTGTTCTGTTTTGGGGGGATCAGTAAACATCCGAGCAATGAGTCTGAGCTGTACTGATAACGCGTCACTGAAGACCAACACTGCACAGAGGACAGCAGAGGCTCTATTTATGAACCCTGGATTCAGGGCTGAACCAGTACTTTCTACTGTGCATAGCAAAAAACCCAAATGTGCAAAAGAGGAGACAACCCCACAAAGAGAACAAGGGAAGGCTTGAAAGTGATGTCCCTTCTAAATGAACTGGAAAGAAAATGTACTTACTGCTTTGACAGCAAATCACAAGGTAATTGTTTCTTCCCACAGACATTGTAACATAGACAAAAATTGGTCACCATTAAACAAAGTTTACTCAGTGGCATTTTTACTGTTCTGCTGATGGGTCAGTTAAGAAAACACTGAATAAATTATGAAACAATAGAAGGAAGATGGCTCTTTATAAGCAGCGTTCGATATAACAATTTTAAAAGGCTATAACACAAGTTTATTGAATTTGGCAGGGCTTATAAATCCTAACTCCCATTACTGCGCTGCAACTTAAAAAGAAGTATTCTTCAATTTGTCACTGGAAATTTCAAGTTTAAGTGGTCCCAGTGCAAAATGATAACTTACTCACATGCTCAAATGTTTCCATGCACGCACCACAGGTCAAACATCTGGCTAAACGCAGCACTCCATACTGCAGCCTGTCCTGTGTATGCAAGCATGTGTCTTTACACTGGTCTTTACACATCCAGCTGACAAAATATTTATCTCATTTGAGATCTCATTGGCAGTGTTGTTTTGTTGAGGTTTTTTATTTATTTTTTTTCCTT
>VZTL01077322.1:32040-60462 GCA_013400535.1 Scopus umbretta | reverse complement strand
GGGACCGCGGGGGGGTGCCCGGGAGGGAGGCAGCCGTGGGATGGAGTGGGCTGGGGGTGAAGGTGCTCTCGGGCTGCTTTGCTGACGGTAGCATCTCTCCAGGCTCTGCTTGCAGGCTGTCCTTGCGGTCCGGAGTCTGCCTGTCCACGGAGTCCGTTCGAACGGCCTCCTGGAAGGTGAAGAGAGAGAGATGGGGCGAGAGCCTGGGGATCTGCCGGGCCGGTGGCACTTCCAGTGATGAAACACGGCACGTGGCAGCACGGTTGGTGGGTCTAACGCACCCTGCACCACCCCAACCCTGCCCCGTCGTGCCAGCCCCCGTCAGACCCTCGCTGTACAAGAGGATGCAGTTTTGCTAGCAAGCAGACCCAGAGCCTACGTGTACAGGGCTTGTATCTGCTGGGTCTTTCTGCATGGTCTTGGTCTTGCTCTAGCACCAAATCCCGAGTCAGTGCAACCTGTCTAAAGTGACAGGGTGTAGGGCTGTCTGCAGGCTTCTCACGGCACTGGTAGAACTGAATCGGGCATCTTCTCTCTATGCTTTAGCTAATCTTTCATAGACTAGTACATCCACAAAGATGTAAGTAGGTAAAAAGAGCCTACCCCTGTGTGTCGCTTGCTGAGACTGGAGTATATTAAAATTTACGGCACCGGAAACGTTTTGTTCTAAAAAGGCGAATTCTACTCTCAGCTCCGAGAAAAGAAAGCCAAGAGGGGCCTGGAGAAGAAGGGAAGGATCCAGGTGACTACAGAGCAGTTCACCTCTGCAGGCTCTTGGCCTCTCACCTGTCTGCACAGCAGCTTATTGAGAGTAGGAGATCGAGGTGTGATGTGGGGGGGAAGGATCTTCCAGCGGTGTCGGCCTTCGTGGTTGGGAGAACGGACTGCCAGCTGGAGGGACTCTGCTGGGACTCTCAGAGAGGAACACGTTCCCACGGGCTGGGAGCAGATGGAGGTGATGGACCCTAGGAAACAAAGAGAGAGCAGTCACCACCACCGCTGGCGTGCGGGCTGTGAAGGTTTGAGGCAGAACCGGTGCCCACAGGCTCCAGGAGGGGAGTAAACGCAGGAGGAGGAAGGAAAAGCCTGTCTAGTCTGGCTGAAATCCCAAGCCTCAGCATAAGCCTTGGGCAGTGCCAAGATTAAAAACCAGGTGTCCCTTGTCCTGTCTCCTGCTTCGAATACTGGGCCATAGCTCATCAGGGATGGCAGCGAGGTTACAGGCGAAGTCGCCTCTGCAATCCAGCAGCACTGCACGTGGCTCTGCCCGCTCCGGGATACCGCCTGTTGCAAACCTTACGCTCTTAGCCTCTCTTTTCTGTTTCAGGGAATAGGAATCTTCTCTTGCAGCTGCTGCGACACTCAGGGTGGATGGTGGCCACCAGGACCACACAGCAGCAAAGGAAGGGCAAGAGGCGGGGTTGCATTTGAAACCCTGCCATTGCCGCTTTCCCGGTAGCATCGCTTTGGGTGGATTTGTAGAAGGATGTTGCCTGTTTGGAAAACATGGATCGGGGAAGTCTGGCGGCTGTGCCGGATCCTCTGAGTCAGGATGCCTGGGCTGTCTTTGCAGTGCTGCCAGGGATGGGCTTGCAACCTTATGCTGCTGTGCCACATGGAGGCAAGAGCAGCACTGCTCAGCCCCCTCGGAGCCTCCGGAGCTTGACTTGCAGGTCCAACCGATAGCCTCATACAGCCAGCGGGCACCCTGCCACCGCCTGCTCCGGGAGGAGACACTGCTGGCATGCACAGGGCAGTTTTCCCATTCACTACAGCCCAAACACTACTACCACCGTCTGTCCACGAGGCAGACCTTGGCTGAACATGGTCCCATCAGCAGCGTGGAGACCGCCTCAAGTGCTTTGACGGCCCCTGAGCTCATGTATCAGGCAGGAATCGCTCTCTTCCTGAAGGCTCCCAGTCCCCTGGCTGAGTCGAGAGGCAATCCCTCCTCCCCAGCCCCTTCGTGGTGCTGCTTTACTGCAGTTCTGCGTTGTTTGAAAGATCTTTTGCTTTTTTATTTTTTTGGCTGCAGGATTTATTGTCCTCATTAGCTTGAAACCCAACGTCTGTTTCTACATTGCTGCTCCATGTTAAAAACACAGCTATCCATCACTTCAAGAGATCTCGCCCAGAGGTCAGGGAACTTGAACCTATGACAAAAGGCATCCAGACAGATTGCAGTTGCATTTCAGAAAGAGATTTGTCGTTGGGAAGAAAGAAACGTTAGTGTTTAATCATTTTTCTTTTGGAGCTTTCTTCAGAACACCACAGAAGGAGTAGAGCAGCGAGCTTCCCACCCCACAACCCACCCCACTTCTCCCTAGTTCTTTTTCAGGCTCTCCTACAGCCAGTGTTTCAGTGCGAGTCTGCATGGCTCATGTGCTAATCCAGGCTTTACGAAATGTTTTTTATGGTGCAGAAAAACTTTGTCATAAAATCTGTCACAAACATGGTCATAAAAGCAAAACCCTATGCTTTCCTCCCCATCCTCAGCTGGAATTTCCTTCTGTTGGAAACCTTCCATCTAGCTCTCGTATAGGAAACCAAAAGCACCTCTAAAGTGCATGCTCGGGAACACTGAATATCTCTGGATTTGTGTACTTTTCTCTTGTTTTTCTAGTAAATTGGGAAACTGAATCGAAGACCAAAATAAGACAAGACCTGGCCATCTCACAGTATTTTCTCTGCGTAGTCACCGAAGTGTTGGGAGAAGACCAGACATCCTTAACTGACATTGAAAAGTCCATGAAAGCACAAAAGCTCGTGGGAGTATCTCCATGTGCTCGGTTTTACTTGCACCTCACTTATGGGACTGTGACTGAAACCAGAGTTTGGTCAGCTCAGAAGCAGCACAGCTCTGGGTGATGCCGGTTGGATGCATCTACCAGACCAGGTAAAAAGTAAGCCCCTATCTTATCCATCGCTCAAATGGACTTGGAGAGAAATCTGGGAAATGTGAGAAAATTCTTGGTCAGTTCTACCCACCCCTGCCAACATCACAGCAGTTTTATGCTGGTATAAATCCTGATTTACACCCACTACAGAGATGAAAACCACCCCCAGTAGTCCAGCCATGAAACTCAACCTCTGTTTTCTTTGCTTAGCAAAGAATTTGCAGGTGAAATAATAATAAATACTGAGCAGAGACCATTAACTGGTACCCAGAGAGTTTGAACAAACATAGAGTTACTTCACCCAAGGAAATCAGAGCAGATCTTGCCAGCCCCACCAGGGTTTGCAAACCCACTACTCATCTGTCCAAGCAGTTCTTGCATTTCAAACAACGTTGCATCAAAGGAAACCAGGCTGGTGAGTTCTCGGGAGCCACTCAAGAGAGCACATGTGCTTTTAGGGAGGCAGATATTTTCTTATTGATTTCCCCTTCAAACCAACTCACACAAAAAAAGAGGTAGAAAGGCATTTTAGGGGAAATGTATTTGGATGCAGTGGGTAAATTTATACACAAAGGCTCTGTGCAGCTCGTGATTCCCTGACTGCAGGGTCTCTCCACAAGATCCATTATAAGGCCAGGCTAGGGAGGCACTGGAGAGTGGCTTCTAATCTTTATGCTCCCAAAGAAACTCCTGCATCTTTGAACTCAATGTACCGTGCTAAAAAGATACTGCTCTGAGACCGAAGACTGCCTGAAACAATAGCTGTAAAGGAGCTCTGTCAGGAGGTAGTACCGGCTCCGGCTTTTATTCGTTGATTTTATTGATTTGTAGTCATGATGTCAGGGCTGATCACTTCAGAAGAAATGTGCAGCTCGTACCCTTTTCCTCAGCTAACAGCCTGTCCTCTCCGCCTCCGCCATTGCTCGGGAGCGCCACTTCACCCGAACCAAGCGCTCCAGATGCCAGCTTTCTCCTGAGAAAATGCAGTGACGTGCTAAAACCACAAAATTGTGCAGCGTGTGGGAAACTGCAGTCCTGCTGACAGTACCGAATCGAAGCAAGCCCTGGCTCAGCCCACATTCGGCACGGGTTGCTTACTCCACACCTAACCACCGTGCCTACCGGCTGCCCCATGGTTTCGGCTAGGAGGAATAAGGGAAAACTCCGCGAGCAGTACCTCTTTGGGATTTGCAGGGATACGTTTCCATCTCCACCTCGTGGAGGGGGAAAGGGGTTTTCGCTGGCATCACCGGCCGGAACATGTAGCTGTCGTTGGGCAAGGAGTGCATACGGGAAACGGAGATCTTGCGGACCGTCAGCAGGTTTTGAGGGTCCTGTGGCCTCAGAGAGGTTGCGCTGCCCTGCAAAGCAAGGAGACAGGGAGACGGGGTCATTCAGCATCTTGGTGGTGAATCTACAGCAATCTCTTTCTCATCTGCTTTTTGTTTTAAAACCTTCTGCAGATGTTCCTCTTGGCATCTGACAGAGTCTGCAGCCCTGGTGACTGCAACGGGATACCAAAGCTACATGTGCTAGCTGAGTAAAGAGCTCAAGTTGCGGGTGGAGTAAAACGAGGCACCAAGGACCCACCACTAGGCTGACTCTTGGACACCGCAGTGAAAAAGTAAGGTCCAGGAAAATGGGGCCCACCCTCTAAACACACGAGGAAGCCAGCATTTCTCACACGGTTCTGCTCTGATTTTCCCAGGGATGCTTTCAGCCTGGCCTGGGTGGTGATGCCCTTCTCCTCAACGTTACTCTGGGACAGAAGGCCAAAATCAGCCAGTCCTCGGCCTTGCTGACTGAGGGTACCAAGTGTTTCTGGAAATTCATGTGTTATCTCCCCAAAACACACATACAGGCAAACATTTAAACATACACATTAACACCACTGCAAACCCTGCGGCCTCTCTCCTACCACACGGGCACCACTGACCGCAGAAGACAGCCACATGGCAGGAGGCAGAGGGAAGGTGAAGACATCGTGGCAGCACGTATGTGGGTGTGGAGCCTGTTTGGGGGTAGAAAAGCGATTTCTCTGTGTTTGTTCTCATTGTGAAATGGGTCTGGTTGGAAGTGCCTGGGCAGAGCATGTCACGAACCTTAAACTTGACCCCTCACTGCTTCTCTGAGGCCCTTGTCACTTCAGGCACTTTATAGCAAATTTATCCTGCGGTCTTTGGAAGCTTTAGGGACTCAAATGATGTCTCTGCCGTGCTGATGGAGCAGCTGTGAGAGGTGGTGCCACAACTTGGCCAAGCGCTGGGGGAGTGGGAGCCCTTGGGACAAGACCTGCAACCTGGCTCCTGGCCCCGAGGTTTTGGTCCTAGACACGTTCCCCTCACAATTTACCATGTTATCTAAAGTACAACTAATCGCTCTGGTTTTCCTTTAATGTCAGCCTCCCAGTGACTGATTGAAAACATTTTCCCAGCTGCATGTCTTAAATTAAATGTATTTTGCTTTGCTCTGCCGGGCTGTTTTCCCTCTCTGCTAGCAAAATCCAGGCCTGACATCCCTCGCTGGATAGTTTGGAGGTCACCAAGGATCTGGGTATATGTGTTTTTTCCATACATTTCTGGCTTACAAATTTATTTCCTCAGCTCCCTAAGGAGACACATCCCGAGACAAATTACTCAATGCTTTTGCCCTGTTGAGCTTGGCTGAGAAGACGGGGGGATCGGCAGCAGTTATTTACAGGTAGTTGGCATCCAGCGCTGACTGCTGCCTTGCCCAGCAGCCCTCCGGGTGCAACCCAGGTCTCTCGTCTGATATATTAACGCATCAGCAGCGTGGCTGTGCCAGCTGGCCTCTGGCCATTCCAGCTAATAAGCTACCAGCATCGCAACACCTGAGCGGAATGCAGGCGGGTGATTGTTAACACCCCGGCGTCACACAGAGAACAAAAGGTCTTGCTCCACTTTCTCAGTATTCGAACAGAAGGATCGCAGTATTTGTCTCTTAAACCTCAGTTCGTCTTCACAGGGTCTTGTTTTTGTCTTCTCTGGCTGGGACAAATGAACAGAAATCCCCTCTTGACACAAACAGCTGCAATTTCTAAGGTTCCAGCTATTGCGACCCAGTTGACTCAGGGACGTGGGCACATTTCAAATGGTTTCCAAACCACTGTAATAAGTGCTTGAAATATGAAACATGGACATGAAACTTGTTGGCTCACACCTGGTGAGCGGCTCTCGACAGCCAGGAAGGTTTGGAGACACACCACCACGGGCACTGCTGCTCCTCCTCTTTGGTGGGAAACACCTGATGCACTCGGGAGCCTGATCCCATGCCCTGGAAATCAACGTGGCTCCTTCAACACCCATGAAAGCCCAACCTGGAGCAGTGCTGATGAGCCTGCATATGGTGAACTCTGCCTGCCAGCATCCTGAGAGCTTGGGAGGATTCCCGGCATCTGATAGAGGTGTGCAAGTTGGGAGCCTACTCGCCGTGGGACCCCTCTTAGACCAAGAAGAAAGGCATTAAATTGCCCGTAGAGGCTCATGGTGATGCAGCTCAGAGGCTCAGTTAAGTATCTTTAATCAGTGAGCACAATTCCTTCCTTTCGTGACTGGGAATCAATAGTCCATTGGAGCTCCGATTTTGTTCTGCTGCAGAGGGAGTTTGAGAAGAAATAATCCTGCAAATACCTCCGCAGGACATGACCCTTCCTGGGTGATTACACAGCCAGAAGATACTCTGTAAGCAAAGGTGCCTGGCAGGATACTCTGGAAGAGGGAACACTGTAACGTCTCAGAGGCCTAGAGCCAAGAGCCTGCAAACAAGCCATGGGCAAAATTCCCAGAGGAAGGGCTCCTCCTGATCCCTCTCCGAAGGCACGCGTCTCCAGCACTGTGAGCAAGCTTAGCCAATTCCCGCAGCCTCTGCAGTGGGGAAGGCAGAGGCACACAAGGGCAGGAGCTAACTCCCTGCCTGCGCCTGCCAACGCTGGCATCCCTGCACAGGCCAACTCCGGTGGCATCTGGGGTAGTGCTGTCGTTCTCCACGGAGCTAACAAACTCTCAGCTCTGCCAGCAGAAACCCACGACCCCTCGCAGTTCATTTACAAAGTCCCAGATTTTGCTTGTCCCTGAAAGATGTCTTCCCCGCGATCTCCCTTTGAGCCTCCATAGCTTCTAGGTGGCCAAGCTGGTGGACACCCTGCAGAGCTATGAAGGGGAGCTTCCTTGAGGATCATACCTTCGTATCACTCATCTTGCACAGGGGAAACCGCGTGGTCATCAAGAGCTTAATCTGAGCCCAGAATTTGCTTGGAGATGCTGCAAGATACTTGCCACTAGAAAGTCATGATAGAGGTCAGGTAATGAAGGGGAAAATGGCCCAGGTCTAAGGCAAATCATTTCTGGGTGGCCACTGGAAGTTCTCTGATGACAGCAAGCATGCTCCCCACTGCAGCATGAGCGTCTTCCTCACTGAGCGTGGCTCACGTGTTCTCGTGCCCACCTGAGGACATCTGGAGCTCGTTCACCCCGAGGAGGGCACTGTGCTGCAGCAGGGCAAACCGTGCAATATCTTTACGTGATGTGACCTGGGCACCAGTTCGTGGTGCAATCGGGAGGGACTGAGCAGAGGGGGCTGCAGCCCTTCTGGTCTGCTGGGTGATCTCCCCCGAGCGTCTCCTGAATCCACAGCTCCGGTGCTTGCTGAAAGCCTAACGTGTCGATCTACTTACACCTTTGTTTCCTCAATACTGTACCATAAACAGGTTCTTATAGTAACAGTAAGAAAACCAAACTGGGCTGCGTTTTCTCCACAAAGGACTCTGCCTGCCTCCAGCTCTCGATATATCATTTGAAGGCAGGCTGCTCACACATCGCATCGCACATCAAATGCGAGACTTTTTTTTTTAGCTAAAAAGAGCATTTCATTCGTGTCCCACACCAGGCTGCTGGCAGAGTCGGCTGGGACGTGTTCGGTGCCCAGCCCCTGCACACGCAAAGGCGGTATGAAGGACAGAGGATGGAAACGACCGTTGTGGCTGTGAAGCGACAGGTTTAGGACAATTCAGACACCACGGCTAGCTGCACAGTACCAAAGCACAATGCCACAACGCAGAAGCAACGGCACAATGTCATTCACCTCAGCCTCGTGGCCTGGGGTTTTGTGGGAAGGTGTCAGGACATGGTGGGAAACAGAGCAGGACGGGATTTCCATCATGGGAGCCTCTGCCCCCTCCAGCGTGTCTGAGTCTGGGATGGCTAAAGACACATTCTCACAGCTCAGCGCCTCCTTCAAATTGAGGAGATAAAAAGCATCAGTAGCAGAGCAAGGCTGGATCTTAATGCTTGAACATGTTTGCCCCGTGGCATTTTCTAGCTGCCCCATTCATCCAGAGCAGGAAGGAAGACAAAAGGAAACATGGGCTGCAAAAACCGGCACAAATGGCAAGAAAATACAAAGCATCTTGCAACACCTTCCAGGCTGCCCGTGCCACCATCAGTGGCAAGATTTGTCATACAGAGCTCTACGTATTTAACCACTTCAGCGCAGCTAGCAGGGAGCGCGGCGCCGAGCTACCAGCCATCCAGGCCTGCCCAGGACAGCCTGGGTGTCTGAGATGTCAGCGAGGGCATCACCACAACCCAGTCCCACCACGGCACCTCTGGCTCACTACCGCGCAGGGGAGGGGGAGCCCTGGCTTGCAAAGCCTCACCGGCGTTCGAGGGGGGAAACCTGTGGCCAGCTCTCTGCTCATGCTCGTCTCCCTCTGGGGAGCATCACCTCTCGCTACGGGTTTTCTAGGGCTAAGAGGAGGCTCTGCATGGCTCCTGGTGTGCTCGGGAGGTGTTGGAAGATGAGGAAAACCCAAGGAGAATGAACTTAGTAATCACAGCCTGTGTGAAAGGATGCGTTCTTTCTTCCCCCCGTGAGGAAAGCAACCTGGGTGTTTATGGTGCATTTTCCTGCAGGAATGTCTATTGGAAACTACCTCCAAATAGCGAATTCCCCATCGCTGTGTAACTAAATATGTTTTTACTTGACTTAATAGAGTCTGATAGATTTTACAAAAATCTAATTTAATGTAATTTAATCTCAAATCCCCCATTGATTTTGCGGCAGATTTATTTGCGATCATGGTGACAAAGCAATTCCGTATTCACTCTTAATCATGCGCTGCTGACATGGGATGAGACAATTATCTCATGCGCTCTCCTCCCCCCCCCGCCCTGACTTCTGATTGCCCTATTTTTCTACAGCACTAATAGAAATCAGAGAGCAGGTGGTGTCTGGAAGATCAACCCAGGAACCTCCAGCTTCTTGCTGAGGGGCTCTGACAATTCCCAAGGTCCAAGTCAGCCATGCCCTAAGCAGAGCATGAGCCAGTGGGAAGCTGCGTCTTACACTACGATTTGCTTAAGGCTTCTCTGGAAATCCCAAACTGGGATTAAAAAGAACTTGAACAGAATTTCTGTGTCTGTGTGAAGGGAATTTATGCCATCCTTTGCTGCATGTATCAGGGCTGACAGTGCCAGCGTTCCCAGGGCTTTAGGAGATTGCTCCCTGGCAATCCTCCTTGCTGCCCATGCTAAAATGACAAGGACCGATGTATTGGCTGGGAGAACATGACAGGGACCTGTGGCTATTATGCTTCTGAACTTAAAATTCACAACCTTTGAATGAACTGGAAATGCCAAAAGATGGACTTTCAGCCCTCCCCTAGAACAACGGTCAGGACAGCGTTAGCCCTGGAGAACACGTTTCAAGCAGCCTTCCACCTCAGGGAGCCCTCCTGGATTACTCAAGATGTGGAGGCGGAGGTGACATCTCTGCCGTAGGGGGACCCGGGAAAGCTGCCTTCCTCCCACGCTGCCTTGTCTCCTGTCTCTTTGGCTCTGTGTCACTCGGGAGCTGACTGCCAGATGATCAGACAGCAGTGACTGGTGAAGAACTGTCCCCTCCCTACCCTGAGCACGAGAAGAGCAGACGCTTTGTGTGAACTATTACCAGGGCTTGGTGCTTCACCTGCACTGCTGCCTCTGACTTCATGGTCTCCTGACTTCTGTAGGGTGCCCTGCTCTCCGGGGCCACTGCACCTCCCCTGCTGCCACTGGTGGCTGAGGTGGTTGCTCCTCTGGACATCTCCAACTCGATCTCAGCATCCATCTCAGCATCCTCCTTGGCCTCCTTGTTGCTCTCCTCCAAGTGCTTCATCAGCACTGCCACCACTACATTGACTAGGACAAACTGTGCGATGAGGACGAAGGTGACAAAGTAGACAGGAGAGATAACAGGAAGGTAACTGAGGCAGTGTTTGTCTTCCCGAGTGCATTCCCGGAGAGTGTCCTGCAACAGAGAGGGAGAGGTGAGGGATTAATAAGGGCTGGGGCTCTTCTTGGGCTCCAGATACAGAAACATCAAAGATAACCTGCTGAGGACTGGAAAGCATAAGCTCTTTGACATATCTCAGACACAATAGCATGTATGTACAACAAAATGGATAGAAGAAAATATGGACACCATGAATTACATCTGCTACAAAGAGGAGGATTTTTGTTACTTCCCAAAGGCACAGGGCACAGAGTACATGGTTACTTCTCTCAGCCACAAGAACTGGCATAATGTTTCTGAAGTATTATATATATGTTAAAAAGAATGAAGTTTTAGGTTGGGTGAGACTTAGGGCAAATTATCCCTTGAAAATACACTTGGCTTTTAAATGGGAAAGTTTAGTTTTGATGGTTTAAAAGGAAACCCTTTTTGTTTTCACACGAGAGGTGCCTAAATTTGTTTGAAATCTGTATCTATATATCTACAGAGAAGAAACTACCCAAACAGAGATTGCACATACCTTCATGATACCATTCCAGTTGTCCCCTGTTGACACCCTGAAGAGGGTGAGAAAGGCCATGCCAAAGTTGGTGAAGGTTGCGTGCCGGCTCAGACCTTCACAAGGATTTTCTTCACTGCAGTCTGCAGGAGAGAGAAGCAGAAGCACGTCAGTGAAGCCACGTTTGCCAGTGCTTATTCAGAGAAGTCCCCCCAAACCTGGCAATGAGATCCTGAGATATGTCACACTGATACATGGCATCAGGGAGGACTGCTAAGTGGTGGTCTCATGGTGGCCTGCAACTACTGAAGGGCAGCTGGTGATCATGTAGCCAAACTCTTCTCAGTGGAGGCAGATGATATAATAGACAGCAACACACTGTGGCTTAGGAGGTCCAAGTTGGGCATTAGGAAAGTTGTTTTCATCTGGAGGGCCAAACAGCCCTGGGAAAGGTCACCAGAGAGGTAGGGGAGCTCTGCTGTTGGAAGTTTTCAAGACTTGGCTAGACAAAGCCACAGCTACTCTGAGCTACTGATGGGGCTTCAAGTGGGAGCTGAGTGGGGGGCCTCCAGAGGCCTCTTCTACCAACAGTTCTGCGATTCTCTTGACTTTACTCCAACAGGCAGAGCCAACACAAAGAGCTCCCAAAGAAGGTGGAAACAGGCAGACTTGCTGGGGTGTCTCAACAAACACTGCTCTACAGTGTCCTTTGTCTGTTATCCTCTTGATTACGTCCTTGTCTTGATTATTTTTTACAGGGCATATCTACCATGAGGGATATCTCACTGAGATAAAGTGGAGCAATTTGATATGTTTTCCCCTGAGAATTAATATACTAACGAATGTAAATTGAACATGTGAAATGTCCCTCTTTCCATAAAACACAGGCTCATTAAATATTGATTAGGACAGGCAGCAATGCCTCTGGCAAGAGCATTTCACTATTAGGTATTTATTTCAGAGGCAAATAGGAAGGGAAACCAGAAAAGCAAGTAGAAAAACACCCCACAAATGACCAGTCTTGGGGAGCGAGCACTGATGGTTCTTGTGTCTGACATGGACAAGCAGTGATTGGGAAAAAAGAAGTGAAAGTATTTCCCAGTTAAATCAGGATGGGAAGCGGTGTGCTGACTGCCTGCAGCTTGCCCCAGACAAGATCAGGGCTTTCCCGGTCTCTGACCACGTGCTGTGGGTACCTGGGGGCTGGCATCGGCGAGGTGTGTGCGTGGAAACACAAAAAGGATTCAGAGCAGCAGAAGGTGCCTCTATGAATAAGACATTTTCCACCTTTGTGGCTGAACAAATGCGTACCTATGTATCTAGATATGTAATACCAAAATCACAGTATTTCATTTGGGGTGGATGCAGAACTAATTTTTTTCCAGAGTTTGTTAGAGACTGAAAAATAATTTGTCTTTGGTTGAAAGAGGTGTTCTGCTTTCAGGCATTTCTAATCTGAGCTGAGGGCTGGACTCATAAAGGGGATTAATGACAGCCATAAAATCACTGTGGAAGAAGGGCCCTTCTGATGCTCTTGAAGCCCTAATTGGGATGCAAACACTCAGAAGGCAGACACATCTCCTTCAAACAGCATGTTTAAAGGCAGTGACTGCTTTGGCCTGGCTAAACTGGGCAAGGTAGGGCTACAGTGTTTTCTCTCTGACTCCACCTGATTTTCTTTTTAGTGGTGGACACATTCATGATCAGCTCTGCAGTATCCTCAAGCCGGAGGAATAAATGATGCTGGACAACCAGGAACCAGTGGATGTTTCCTGATTTATGTAGAAAGGGGAAGGTGATGCTGAGGAGAACAATGGACAGAGAAGACTTGGGCAGCTGGAAGAGCAATGTCAGCCAAGTATAGAAAACTAAAGAAGTGTTGTGGAAGCTCCGAGGAGGGGCATGTTTATGGTGGCCTCTCTCCAGCACAAATCTGACTACCATCCAGCTTTACAGACTCATGTTCTGTCTTAAGTAGCAAACTTCCAAACTCTGTGAACATATCCATGCTGGACAATTATATTTAAACAGTAAATAGTTCCTCCACAGCCAAGGGTGGTGTTGGACAAAACTCTAAATGTGTGTGTACATGTTAGACAGGTTCTGTGTTATATCCTCATGTGTCATCTGCAACCCTGAGATCAAGAGAAAACTTTAATCTTCAGACTGTGAGCTGCGAAGCTAAGGAAGGCCCAAGAATGAGAGAGAGGTGAAAGGAAACAGCTAGATACCAAATAAACATCAACCGGATGAAATAAATTGTGTCAGGCACATTACTCACCTAGCTTGCCAAACAATTCCACTCCCAGGGCAGCATAGATAAAAAACAGGAGCATAAAAAGTAGGCCAAGGTTCCCTACCTACACAAGGAGAAAGCAGAACAAGGGTCAGGCAAGTTGAGGTCATGAATTAAATTGCTCCATCACATTTTCAAGACAAGCAAAAGAGGGACTGGTGGCCAGAGGCTAATCATCATCTCCCCTGATGATCCCCTTTCACAGTTTGGCTTTAACAGACCCAGAGAAGTCTCCTGTGTTGGGGAAGGAACAGATGCTCCCACGTGCAAAGCAGTCTCTGTGGCTGGTGCCTCTCCATTGCCCTTCCACCTCTCCATTGCCCTTCCACTCACCCGGGATGCTGCCTCCATCTGTAATTTGGCCAACCCGTAGGTGTAGCCTCAGCAGCGCTTAGCCCTGCACTTGAGTGCAGTGGTAGTTTAAGTGACCTGGTGCTCTGGTTTGAGTTTTAAGGGCCTTTCTCTTCTGTTTGCCAGGTTTGAGACTCTGAGCACGAAGGCTGAGGGTTTCAAGACAGTGACATTAACAAAGCATGTCTCGAGCCACAAGAGGAATTGCCTGGTTTTCAAAGGTTTCGCTGGCCTGGAGGGCTTTCAGAAAAGGAGCATATGCTCCAGTAAGGTATAAAGCTCTCCTAGCCTTGCCACTTTACAGATATTTCTCAACAACAACTACATTAATTTTAGCTTTCAGTATCTCAAAAGAAAAGCCTTATTCCATCTGCCATCACTTAAATGCAGGCACCTTGCAGTTCAAACACTGCATGGTGTGCTACTATTAGCTATTAACATGCACTGCAAGGTGGCTGAAGGGGACGGTAATAGAAGTGCAATGATAAAAAGGGAACACAGAGGTTCTTAATAACAATGGCAATACAGTTATCCGCACTGGAGTCAATCACTACATGGGGTCTAAACCTTTAAAACACCTCAAAATGCAGATTTTTTTTGTGATTCGGGCAGAGAGCACAGAAGGCAGAATAATCTGACCAGCTAACCACCTGCATTTTACCTGCAACTAACTCTGGTGACAGTTACCTTTCCTGCCACTTCTAAATGCCTTGCATCTATTGGCTTGTAACAGAGATGGAGTGATGGAGTTCTCCAGTTAGACATGGTGTCACAAGTATCATTTTATCACTAAATAAAAATGAATTAGGCAGTGATTCAGGCAGTCAGGCTGAGGGATTCATGATCTCCAAGGTATCTTCTAACAAACTCTGCAGTTTGAGAGAACTTTCTTCTCTGAGGCAGCACAGCCACAGTGTTGCTGGGTATTTTGACCATGCTGCTTAATTTCATTAGAAAGGTTATCAGTATGATATCTGTTATCATAAAATTAACACAGCTATCACTTATGAAGTACATTTTTGGGTTTTTTTTTGTATGAAAGAAATGAGAATAGTCAAATCACCGAGTGGAGACTGTAATTGCTATGAAGCCTAAACTGGCTACTGCACATAGAGCTGTGCAATTCCACTAGTATTATCATACTCCAGGGAATAATAGAGATAATACGGTGATGTGGATGGCTGGTCTGGATTATTTCATCTGCATGTGCTGTCTTCCGGAATACTGTCTTCCTAACTCATGTCTGCTGACCACTGGTGGTTTGTACGACATTAGAAGGCAGTCTGCAAAATGACTGCAAATTAGAAAACACGGGAGAACAGGCACACACACAAAGGCACACACATGCTGCCGGGGAGGCAAATGAGCAAATAATTAAAGAGAAGGAAAATAAAAGTGACAAACAAGTTTTCCAGGTTGAGTGTAAATTAAAGCCTGACATTGTAGCACTGCAGATGAGGGTCTTGGAATTTTTTCAAAGAAGCCTATAAGCTGCATATTTTACTGCTATTTTAATGCCTAAATAAATCAGCCTGCAAACTTCTGGCATTGATGAAATTCCAAAGAATTTAGACTAACATCAAAGCTATTGCCAGGTTATCAGTCAAAACTATTATCTATCTCTCAACATGCAAAGCATGTTATGAGCTGACATTTGCTCATAAACGATTTGTAAAAGATTCTGTATTTAAGATCACGACTAATTATATTACTGAACCAACATGTCCTCTAACTAGTCCTTCAAAGACCAGTTTACACTCATGGGTTTGCTGTATAGGCTCAAGGCATCCCAGCCATAGGCATACTCTAAAAATGCTAACAAACAGAAGCATGTTTGCTACTGTGGTGTTTGCTGGTGTCTAAAGTTGCATTTGCCCTTGGCTGACAGCAGACACATGGGCAGTTCCAAAGCTCAGCTGATGCACAGGATCTCTTGGGAACTGACTGAACGTCTGATGTGAAACATGGCTACATGAAAGAAAGATGTGGGAGACAGCAGCAAGTCAAAGAACCTGGGATGGGTGACGGCATGACCTTTACTGTTAAACTCCATCCCAACCTGTACCTAGACATCGAGAGATGCTCTGGAGTGTCAGCTAAGAAGCAGGTTGCTCCCCATGTGCACATGAACAACCTGCTGCCCTGCAACCTGCCCCTGCAGATGCAGCAGCCACATGGACATGTGCAGGCAGTTGGTGGCTCATGAGGTTGGAGAGGGCATGAGTTTCTCAGCAGCCCACAAACACCTGATGCTCAAGAGAACGTGGCTGAGCAAAATGGCTCACCTCTTGCTTAGGTGCTTCAGCAAAACTGCATGGTCTATTTGTGTAGCTCCTGGCTGTACTGAATCAGTACAAGTCAGTGACAGATTAATATTTTGTCAGTGCTAGCCCATGGCGCTCTGGTACATGTCCCTCAGGAAATGAAAGGAAGGTTGTCTTCAAGCCCATGGCCTTCACCAAGGCCTGAGCACAGAGAAGGACCCAAGGCATGTTCTTGGAAATGGGCTGAGGTGGAGGCAGCGAGGTCAGCCAGCGGCTGCTGAGTAGCAGAGAAGGCAGGCTGGATGTGTGTCTGTGACCTTGAGTGAGTCATTCCTCTCCTGTAACTCAACGTACCCATTTGTAATACCCTTGTGGACAGGTAATTTATGTCTTTAAAGCACTTTGAGATCTACCAGGACCAGACAAGAAAAAGATCGTGCATGAATCATGTTGCTGGGAGGAATGGGAGGGGCAGGAGCACATCCAGGCACTTTTCTCCAGCGGCCAAAGGCTGGGAGGCCTGTGCTGGACCCTGCACCGGGGACAGAGATCCAGCTCTGGTCAGCAACCTCAGCTTTGGCAGCCAGTCACCCAGGCAGGCTCTGAGAGGTGGTTCTGCTCTAGCAGCACTGAACAGGTCAGCCCATGCTCTGTTTATCCATCAAACTCCCCCTGACTTGGGCTGGTGCCTTTGGCTGGGCAGAGGAAACTACAGATAACCCCTCTCTCTGGCAGCTGGGGGCTATCCGTCATTTGCTGTGGCTCCAGCATCGAGGGGAGGCTGTGGCCTGTAAGGGAGTGAAGCAGAGATGAAGAACATCTTGGAGATGTTCTTGGTGCCCTAAAGTACCTCAGAGAAGCCACAAGAGAAGATGGAGACCCTGCTGAGTATCTGTAATTCCTCCTGGACCTTCACTTTCTGGCATCCTGGCTGTCATATACTGCTGGCAAAAGGGTCTGTATGCTTGGGATAGGGGGGTGCTGTGGGGAGAGAGGCAGAGTCCTCCATCCCACCCAGAGGAGCAGGGAAGCCCTGTGTGAGGAGCTATCACCCTTTACCACGGTGCATCCCAGCTGGATATGTGATCTACCGTTGCAAAAGCCCTGGAATAGCCCTGCTCAGCATCAAGGAAAGCGACCCTCCTCTCTGCACACCCAGCAAACCCCTTCTCCCACTGCCCCTGCGTGGCCTGGGGAGGCTCTCTCTGCTTTAGCTCTTGCCGACATCACTGCTGTTAGTTTTTCGCCCCTCCCTGAGTGAGACTGCAGTAGCTAAGCACCACTGCATGTTCCATCAGAGTTCAACCTCTGCTCTGTGCCATAAGTAAAAAGCCCGTATCTGTAGGCACTGGGAGGCAAAGCAGCTATGCCAGGTTGTGTTAGCTTGATATGCAACGGTGTTGCACGGATCATGTACAACAGGACACTGGCCACCTGGGCACTATCGCTTCTCTGTGGCACTGTCAGCTGTGTGATCCTACCCAAATCCCTCTAGATCCCGCTGGCCTCTACTTTTCCTGCTCTGGGAGAAGCATTGGTGAAATACATGTCTTCTGCTGCCCCACTCCTGCAATGGCTGGCTGAAGCACACTACAGTTCCTCTTGTGCCTCTTCCTGCTCTGACATGAATTATTTCTGCATCACTGGCCCACACCTTGTCATTTCAGTTGTCCATGCAGGCAATGCATACAGCTCCCTGGGATGCCTGTCAAGAGCAATTTCTCAGAAAACTAAGTCCTTGCCAGTCCTTTCCAAGGACATGAGTCCTCCTCATCTTCCTTCCAGCATTCTCCAGCCAAAGCAATAAGCCTGGAAGCAGGAAAACACAGGCTAATTTATGCACTAGACCCACGAGAAAATGGACACATTTGTCTGCTTGGGAAATGGAGGCCATCTGTGTGAATTCCTGGACAAGTGGAAAGGGCTAAACAGACAACCTTGGAGGCTAAAGTCATCTCATTGGTGCAACCACATGGCCACCAGCTGAAGTGATGAGCTCCCCTTTCTGTGTATCCACTCAGCCCCAGAGACCAGTGCTAACTGCTAGCAGAATGGTTGTTTCTTTACCTAATGATTTCTGCTTTGCTAGTCAAATCTCTCAGGCATCTCTGCTCTTCTGCAGCGTAGCACACACATACCTATCTTCCAGACTCTGTTTCATCTGCAACGCTTGCTGGTAAGACATTTCTATTCTTGCTCTCTGAGCTTCACAATCACTGTGGGTTTTCAGCACCTGGCAAAAGCAGGCTATTGTTTATCTCCCATAACTTCTGTTCCACAATGCCAGAAAACCTCTTCAAGAGCTGGAGTTGAGATAAGCACAGGAATTACAGCACCATGAAGAGTTAAACTCCTGGCCAGGAGCAAAGTACAGACTCTGTCCTTTGGGGCACTGATAGAATGAGGAGTTCTTCACTTTTTTCTTGGCACAGAGTCCATCTGGGGGGAGTTCCAAGCTTTGAAGACAAAGAGGAGGTATAATGTACACTTCTGCACTTAATTAATGTGCTGTCTGCAGAACAAGTGAGAAAGAAAAAGGAAGAAGAACCCAGATCTTTTGATAGGAAAGTTCCACGTTTTATTGTTGTTGGCCCTGCAGAGCCAGGATGGCAACTGGACTGGATTCCACTTTGTCCTCTCTATCAGGAAGAGCACTGGCAGCTTAGCATTGATTGCAGGTTTTCTTACTGGCAATCAATACCAGAAGTGCTGTGCAGACTGAGCTGGGCTGCTAGGTATGGTGGATTCACTCACACAACGAGCATTTTAACCCAGCCAAAAGCAAACTTACAAATCCGAGAGCGAAGTGCAGGCCATGCTACAGAAAGGACAAATTGTACTTTGGAAAGCAGGGGATGTGAAAAGGACTAAAGGATTACCACTGTATACAAGTCCTACGGAGCAGACATTGCTTACAAAACCGATGCAGCCAATCAGATGTATAAGCAAGGGAATATTCAGCTGAAGCACAAGAGTAGTATAATTCATTATATAGCCTTAATGGGGCCAGAGCTTATAAAGAAGAGGAAAACACTTGAAAGAGGTCTTGAAAACCTGTTTCATAGTGAGACATTAAAGGAGTTCAATGTTCTTCTGTTTGCCAGACTGCAAGAGATTATTTTATCTCTTGTTGCCTCCAAAAAGGAGAAGTTCTAGAAGAAAAAAAGCAAAATTATACCCAACAAAAAACCAAACTTGGCTAATTCAGACTAAAAACACCAGATTTTTTTAGCAGAAAGAGTAAACACCTACTGGAAGAATGGATTTCATCAATAGCGGATGGCCGATCCCTAACACACTTTGCATCATTAAAACAAGACCAGGTGGCTTTCAAAAGACATGCTGAAGTTCAGTGCAGAGCTGCGTGGCTTGTGTTACGCTGGGAGCAGGCCTCTGCGATCACAGGGGAGTTTTCGGTCTATGAATGGCAGCACTGAACTGGCTTAATTAGGACTGGCGGTGTCTAAGCAATGACGTTGGTGCTGGTCATGCTAGCCCAGCTCTTTTTAGCTGCTCAGTTTAAAGCAGTGGATCTATTTAAGTTTACACCAGTGTAGCTGATTTCAGCACTTCATACTTGAAAGTCCATGACAGATTTTGTTCATTCTCCAAAAGGATATGTCATGAGGGTACCCCTTCAGAGCTGAGGCTGGCAGTGCCTTTCTAGGTGACCATGGCTCCACTACTAGTTCAACCTCTTGGTCAACTCGCTGTGAAATTGGAAAACTTGGACTCCAGTTTGAAATGGAGATACTGCCTCAAGACTGCGCAGTAGTGGGCAAAAGAGCCAGTGCTGGATAAGCACAGATGGCCTATGGAAGGAACGTGATGATCAATTCACACTATCCCAAACATTTGCTGGGACTAAGAGGGCATGGAGGCGGTGGGCAAAGAAGGTGCCATTTTGAGATCTTTCCCTGACCATTCCTTCTGTCTCTCTTGCCTCTCCTCATTTGTTCTCCTTTACTCCATCTCATTTTTTTCAGAGACATGGTGGAGGAGAAGATCCCTGAACTGGTAGACACGAGGTTACCAGACAAGGAGGATGCAGGGGGGGTAGGAAGTCTTCCTGCACTGAAAACAGCAGCTCAAGGTCAGTCTCAAGTTCCAGAAGAGGAGACTAAGCCTGTATCATGACAGCTTCAATCTTGGATCAAAACGCTAATATTCCCCCAAATCTGGGGATAGTTGGTTCTCTACGTGTTACTCAAGCTATATCTGCTGCCGAATAACAACAAATACGAAGCTGATGAAAATCACCCAAAAGAGAAAGGGAAAAAAGTGTACTGCAAAGACAATACCTTGTCATGGTAAGCTCATAAATGGATGTTCTACATACACCAGACAAAGAATTTCCCTCAAAACCTTAATGAATACACATCAAATTAATTTTTCTTGTCACTTAGCAGATACATTCAATGAGGATTTTCCAGCTGTGGTTTTAAGCTGCTAAATTAATTGGGGTAGGAACTCTTCCCCTGCCTTTGAAATGAAAGCTGTAGCTTTGTGAAGAGTGACTGTTGTCAGAGAGGTCTTCCCAGACTTCCTTTCTCATTTTCTGAATTTCACTGGAGGTCAAAATAGCAGTTTTATCTGCACAAAATCTGCTTGGAATATCCCTGAGGATTTCCCTTTAAAAGAGACTTTGGTTTGAATGTAAACTGCAAAAACACCCCAAGGAAACAAAAAACCTGGCCTGCAGCCACCCTATTGTTTGGAGGGGGTGGGGGAGAAAACAAGGAAAGAGAGAAAGTATGCTCTGTAATCACAATGCTTTTGAAAGAAAAAAAAAAATAGACACAAATCAAATGTTTCCTTGAAATGCCAAAACAGGGGTCAGGTTGGTAAATTCCATGCTTTAGTCTCAGCCAAAATTCTTCACTGAAAAGGAAATCTGAATACCAAAGGGCTAGTGTCTCAGCTTAGAAGCATCTTTATGGCAATGATGAAAAATAAATGGGTCTTTCCAAGAAAAAGAAATGCCCCTTGTTTTCCAGCTCATTTTGAATAGATCATGGGCTTCTTTGTGACATCCAACTAACTCGTAGGGCTATATTTGGGTAATTACATGTACTAGTTCTACTGATTCTCATATGGCCACTCATATTCTGGAAGAGATGCCTGCTTTTGGCCAAGCCAGAGTGCTATCATCCTGCCTTTGAGATGTGATCCCTCTGCAGGCAGCTGAAGCTGATCAAGAAGTGATGGCCCACCATGGTGCGCTGCCATCTCCCTGTGCGTACGGGGCTGGGGCTGGGAGAGGGGAGGCCTGACTCTGCCCGTCCATCCCGGGGCACACTACACTGCCTTCTACACAGAATGGAGCGGGCCCATTCATAAGGCTCCTTCCAGCGACTCAGCTGTGGGATGTTTTGGAGGGGTTGAAAACTAAGGACTTGTCTGACCGTGCTTGTGCATCCTAAAAGTGCTGCTTCTGAATTGCCAGCTCAGAGAAGGTGGCTGCAGAGTTCCTCTGCCTCATTCTGGATGGCCTGGCACCTCATATGGGTACTCACTTCTGGGTAAAGCGTGGCAGTAAATGTTTCCACTACTGTCTGGTGGGATACAGGATCCTGGCGATATATGAAATCGGAATGTGTAGGCAGCTGAGCTGACTCTAAAGACTGAAAGATTAGGACTCAGACCATCAAACTCACAAACTAGCAGAACACAGCTTAAATCGCATAAGATTTTAAAGACAAAGGAACCCTAAACTTCTTGGAATTCTGCTGATGTGCTTTAGATCTTTTTGAGGGAGGAGTGTAAGTCAGCAAAAAGTTTCTTTCCCACTTTTTTCAAATAGACAGATCCGTAAAAAAGTGGTCCCAGAAACTGAACACTTGAAGGATCCTATCAAATATCATTAAGCCTAGCAGCATCCTTGTTGCTCTTGCAGCTCATGAGAATGTGGTGATTTGAGACCCCACTTCAAGCTTTTAACACCCAGAAATGTCTCCCCTATTTGCTTTTTAAAGTCTGCAGCTCCTCTGTCAATAGGTGTCAATAAAAAATGGTTGCTCCTGCCCCACAAAGAAAACTACTGAGCTGGAAGCTATCTACTTTCAATGCTTCCTCTATCTACCAACAGCTTTCTCTGTCTATCCTTGTGTTTCCCAAATCTGCCAGTGAAATCTGTGTTTTATAAGAGTTCTGCCTACAGCCAGTGGCTCTCTGTTAACCCTCTTTCCATCATCCTGGTTCTCCCATCTAACACACACTAAGTGAGCAGGAAGTGCCATGCAAAACTCTGCTACCAAGGCACTGGTGACAGCAGAGAAAGCTGATATCCTCCCCAGGTGGCTTCCAGTACCCACCAAACATGGTGGCGCAGAGCTGTCCCGAGGCCCGAATGGCACAGTCCACCAAAGGGAACAAACTGGGCACGGATGAAGTCTGGGGGCTTACCTGGGGAAGCGCTTGTACCACTGTGTCCAGGAGAGCTCGCATCCCAGTGGCCATTTTAAGCAGTTTCAACACTACAATGAGAATCAAATCCAGGTCAGCAGGGCTGAGAAATATTTCAAGTGAAATGCATAGAGGGAGTCTAGCTTCAGATCTTGTAGGGAGGGTTTACATCTCTCTTGCACCTATTCATACAGATGGCAAGCTCCTGCATCCTGGCAGGGCCCACAGAACTTCTGAACATCCAGACTACTTCCCACACCAATTAATGTTAAGGACACCAGTAAAACAGACCAAAAGCCAGAAGAACTCCAGCATGCCCTAGCAGGAAAATGGGAGAGTGATGGGGAGACACTTCATCAGCAAAGAGCATCATCTCAAGCTCTGAGCCTCCATTCTCCACCACTTCCTGCTCTTGCCTGGCACCAGTATAAAACGTCTGTGATGCCAGGTTGGAATTAGAGACCAATCTAAGATGCTGCTGGAAACATCCATGAAACCCCACCTAGCTTGTCTCTGAATTGACATTTTGCAGCCTCATTGCCTAACTGTTCTCAAGTCGAACTGAAACAGAAGGACTAGAAGAACAAATGGCCAAATCATTTCTTGACGTGTCTGGAGGGATGGCTGGAGACCTATGGAGCAGGCCGTACCTCTTGCAATTCTCAGCACTCGCATGATGCGTATTATTGTGGGATTGATGGGCAACGCAGCATTCATCTCAATTTCCTCCAGTGTGATTCCCACAATTGATAAAAGAACTATGGCCAAATCCAGCTGATTCCACCTAACAGACAAAAAGAGGAAGGACAAAAAAATAAAAATCATACACAGACAGACACCCAAGAGCAGAGAATTGTCTATTAATCACAATCGCAAGCAAATCCCAAATGCCTCTCCTCTCTCATATCTGGGCCCATCGTCTTCTATGTGGTACAAAGTCAACTCACTGCAGCTGGCTCAGACAGCCTCTGAGCCACAAGCTGCCGTAGGCTGTGACTGGGAAGTGTCCCTGCCTACTTCCCCGTCCCTGTCATCCCCCTGCTATCCACTTGGAGCCACTCTCAGGGACAAGATACTAGGCTAGAGGGACCTTAGATGTGATGCAAAACAGCTGCTCCCATGTTACGTCACCTGTCTCTTGAATTACTCCACTTGAATATCTTCACTGATTTATAGCCTAACACTTGTAGAGGGCCTTCCACACCAGCAGTAGAAAGACAGTAAGATGTGAAGAAAACTGAGTGACTTTCCTAAGCAATTTCCCTCTTTAGTAATATTGCTCATAGCAGCTTCCAACCACTCATCAGGATAAATGAGGAAAACAAGCTAATTTTGTGGAAAATTGTTCAGGCTTACCCTGCTCCCCAGCAAGTCGCCAGACCACAACGTGCTCTCACACACATTTGCTCCTGGCGAAATGTGAGGCAGAATAAGATCGCAGGTCTCTGCAGCTGGGATCTGAAAGCAGTGGGGCTGAACACAACTACCTCTGTCTTTGCCAAAGGCTTTACAAAGCCAGCGGTCTACCAAAGGACTCGTTTGGACTGCAAAGGAGACTTGTTCTGAGGGACTCTGTGACCTTAGGGTGCCAAAACTACTCTTTTGAGGACTGGATTGATGCCAACAGGTTGTTTCTGACCTCTAAGCTGAGCTGGTCAGAGCCGGTGGAGAGGCAGATACTGGGGGAAAGAACGTATCTAGAATTTTGTAAGATTTCCTGAATTTCTTCTGCAAAGTAGTGCCAGCAGTTCTTAGAATTTTTAGTTCCTACACTATGAAGTTTGCACCCATGGAGAGACAGCCCTTTGCTCTTCCTTGCGCACAGCATGTAGTACTATCATAGTGACGCTACATTTACCCAGCATCTGGCTTTGAAACTGCATCAATACAGCTCTATCCCAAATGCACAGGAGTTTAAAATACTCTCACCTGTCCTTAAAGAACCTTCGAAAACCAAATGCCACCAACTTCAGAACTGCCTCGAACACAAAAACTATGGTGAACACATAGTTGCAGTACTTCAGGGCTTCATCCAGGGACTGAAAAGAGAGACGCCAGTTAGACCAGCCCAAGCTATCCTTTCCTAGAGCCCCTGCAGGGGGAATGACAGGCACAAGGGTGGCATAGGCACAGAGATGTAAGAAGTCAAGTCATAACAGCTTGCAGAGCTTAGCTATAAAACTGCACTAAATCACGCAGCAAAACTCAAATAAAGGATTAGAAACTGATGCAAACAAAAACCTCATAAGCGCTAATACTAGTTGTGCTAGAAATGTCAAGAGCCATCAGTCCTCCAGCTTTAGTGGACAAATTGTTCAATCTGGGTCAGAAAGAAAATTTTACCCCTTCTCCATCTACTAAAGTTTACTTCTTCAGATCTGCCTAGCTATTGGGTAGAATAAAAGACTTGATGGATCATTTCTTTATTCTAGCGTGGCAATTCTTAAGACAATGGCTTTGCTTAAAACACTCAGAAAAATAAATAACGTTGGAGATGGATTAAATCTTGCCTTCTTGAAAAATGTTACATCTCTAGAGCTGGGCAAAGTATGTCCATATTTGGTGCAATGTTCATGCTCTCTATATAGCTGCTCTCGGAAGTCAGGAATCCACAGTGTTTATACTTTAAGATGATGAGTGTTTATAACGGATTTCATTGGAACTGTAGGCCAACAATAGCAAAAGAATATTGCTGGGACCTTAAAATAGATAGTTGCAGAGTGAAACAGCTCTTTGGTTGGGTAGGGACTTGGGGAGAGGAGGGAGGGAAATTTAGTTAAATGTAGCATAGGTCTCTTACAACAAAAAAGATGCTAACAGTGAACATCAAAACAGACACAACTGGAAATAAAATGCAATAGAGGAGCCTGCAAAGCAATGTCTGCTTTGTGGACAGAGGAAGCCTCAGGCCACAGGAAAACTCTCCTCATCACATTTGTGTGATGACTGTGCTTTGCTGACCCCAGATATGTGGGATGACCATGCACTGATTTTTTGGGAACAAGAGCTGAAAGTCTTTCAAATGTTGGCATTCCTCAATGCACTACTATCCCTGTTTTTGTTCCAGTGCCTAAAATAAAATGGCAACTTAAAAGAATGTGGCACAATGTACTATTTCATCTGAAGCACGCTGCCTGAGCCTGAATTCTCGTATCGTTTGTGATGGTTTGCATTCAGTTTTACACCACTGTGTTTTACATGAATATAAACCAAGTATAAATAAGACTTAATCTGGATAAATAACATTTACATGCAAAACAAAGGCTGTTATGCAAAGGCATTATGGGGGCAGAACAGCACACAGTCAGCTGGTGTAAAATACACACGGGTTACTCTGTGGCTTAGCTTCCAGGAGGCGTTTGCAGGTTACCTGGTGGACCATGCAATGCTAGAAAAGTAAACACTGAGCCTAGAGCTCTGTGAACGATAAAGCGATGGAAGATTAACATATGCGGCAAATGGACAGGCTATATGATTTATGCTGAAGGTTTTCTTGGGAAAGAAGGATATTTTGATACATAAAGAAAAGAAGGGTTGTACTTAAGAGTTGGTTTATTCTAAATCCACTGAGGAAAAGAAACGTTGCTCTGCATGCATTAACTTCATGTTTATATCTGTTAATGGAATATTCTAAAACTCTGGATTGTTTTACAGTCTGAGGGTCAGTCACATCTGGGATCAGGAGAGGAAATATTTGGACTGGTCTTTTCCCAGTAAAAGTTTAGTTCACTCTCCATTAGCCTTATTCTCTATTTTTTTTACACAAAAGTGGGGAAATCAAGCTTTTGGATGAGGCAAGTGACTCCCGAATGCTAGAGCTGGTCTAGAGTTAGACAGATTGCAGTGCTGAGCTTGGAGCCTGCCGAGGCTTTCAAACAACAGGGAATGGTCCCAGGGAAGCAGGGCTGGCTCCAGACCTCACTGGTCAATGACATGCCAAGGAAACAGCATATGGTCCTCAGGTCCTCTGCTACTCCGTGCTGTTGTGTTTCATGGGCAGCATGATGGGTGGCTCTTACCTTTGGCTGGTTGTAGTGCTCCATTGACATAGTGATGACATTGACCCCAATGATGAACGTGATGAAGAGGTCGAGATAGTGGCTGGTGCAGAGGGTGTGAATGTACTTCCGTGCTGGGGAATAGTCAGCATAGTAAGGCCTGCGTTGGGCTTCTGGAGAAGAAGACAAAGAAAGGCAACGCAATGAATGCAGGCCCTGCTGCACAGTTGGCAGCCATCACAACGTGGCTCGCGGGTCATGTTTTACACCCCCCCGGATGCAGGGCAAAGCCTTTGGGAGAACTGATTCAAGCAAGCCATATGAAATGGCCAAGTGCTTCTTCCTAGAAGCGAGGCCTTCAAGAACCATATTGGGGTTATCAGGCTGAGCCAAACCTCTTCTGCCTGCAGAAGGGACCTCCACAGCTTTGACAACCTGGTCTGTTTTTCTCCCAAGTATGCTCTGTTCTTACTGCTCTGTCTCAGCTAGAGGACAAGCTAGAGGACAATGGGACTCTTGTCACAAACCAGGAAGGGTGAGAAGCAGGATGGAAACGAGACCCGAAGCCAAGAGAAAAGCCTCAGAGCCAGAAAAGCTTCAACTCCAGTTTAGAGGAAGGGCCGAGGGCAGGTCTCATCGGTCTGGACTCTGATACACATCTCTCCTAATCCCACTGATGGCAGGCATGTTCCACGTAAGAGAACATGACCTAGGCTCAGGTTCTGTGACAGAAGGCTTTTGGTGTGGTTTAAATGTCCAAAGAAAACATAGCAATGCCTGTGGCAAAGGAGGACACATGCGTTAGGGTTAGTAGCACACAGGAGAGCATCAACAGCAATGGAGTGGGGTGCTCAGCACTTGTCTCGACAAAGACTGTCAGCACAAGCTCCTCTGGAAATATAAGAACAAGGACATGGTTGCATCTAAAAAACCATTCAGGCTATGACCACATGAATTTTACATTTTTGCCTCTGGTCATGACTCCTCCTTTCTTCTCTTTGAAATGGGGAAATTTCTGCATATGACCAAGTTCCAGGGGCTGTTCCAAGGAGAGCGTTTGGACACTGCCCTGTGACTGAGTTGTATTTACTGCATGTGTCTTTTAAATTAGACTGTGACCACAAGATGGCTGTGGGCACTTGGATGGAGCTGAATTCGTTTCAAACTGAAGAAATGTAAATATTCAAAGAGTGTACTTAAGGCCAAAGTCAGCAGTACTGTAGATTTTACAAGTGGAAGAGACATGTCAGGTCATCCTAAAAGCAGCATTGTTCTTAATGGAGAGGGATGTTTTTTTGCAAATGTTTCAGCAAATTCAGCTTTAAATGCATGAGGAGCTGGGAAAAAGGAGTTGCTTCACCTTAAAAATAAGGAGGGAAGTGGGTTCAAAAGTACTCAATGACCCCCTGAAATACATTTTCCACTCCTCTCATCTTGCTAATATCTTCCAGATGGAGTGACTCTTGACATGTGTGTGTGGGTTTTTTGGTAGTGCAACTAATGCCAGATTAGAGTCCAAACCCCTAAAATAAATTGGATAAAGGGAAACTGAATCTGTTGCTCTCTTTCAACTACTATTTTTTTCTGGTAGTTAAAAGTGGAGTGGAGGCATTTGAAAAACATTTCCTTTTGACTGGGGTCACCTAGACTTATTTTTTCTGCTAATGGGTGTGGAAAAACAAGATGAAAGCAAACACAATTGTTTTTGAATACATTTTTCTGTTGCTTTCACGTGCCTTAGCCCTACCAGTCATCTTGGACTGCTATGGCTGTCTTTGCTACTGAGCTCAGTTAATCTTCTGGTGTGTCTAAAAAATAATAACAAAAACATTGCACTATAATATTTATTTAAGTCTGTACAATGTGCTTTCATGTGTATTCAGGATTACGACATACTTTTTTTTCCTTTTTTTAGATTTTTGGAATTGTCTTCTTGGGAATGCAAAAAATCAGCTTGTTGGGAGGGCTGAGAATATCCCAAACAGCAAACAGTTGTATTAAGGGACTATTTATTACTGGCTGCGGGTTGATTAATGGATCTCAGAAGAACATTAGCAGTGATGGGCAGGGGGTGAATACACTGGCTACCAGCACATACGGGAAACAGGCGGTAGGCAATGGCAGCTACTCTCTAACCTGCCCGCATGCAGCCGTTGATTAACTATTCAGTAAAAGATCGGGTGTTCATTACATTTTATAAACTATTTATATAATTCTGAAGCATAATCCCAAGAAGACATCTTCCACTGTAAAGCTGCTGAACAGAAAACCTTCTAGGCTGCCCGTCAGCATCACAGCTCTCTTTTTACTTGGGCTGGATATAGAAATAGCGAGGAGAAACCACCCAGCCGTAAAGGTGGGTCTGTTTTATGGCGTGAAAGTGTCTCAGAGGTCTGTGTCTGTACACTCTGCCAGTGCTCAG
>VZTL01077322.1:0-31312 GCA_013400535.1 Scopus umbretta | reverse complement strand
CCAGCCTCTTCCTTCTACAGCGCCCAGATGCTCAGCTCTGTGTTGGAAAAGGCTCAGACAAACAGCTGTGGCCACGCTCCTCTCGTACAGAGTGGAAATCAGGAAAAAACATTTGCCTTTTATAAGTTCTCAGTTTTTGGGGTCTTCTCAAGGACCAGTGACTTGGTGACACTACCGAAAGACACTCTGCACTCCGCAGCTAGTGCCTCTCCCAGGCCACGTCAGGCATTTCCAGCTTTTCCAGCGTTGCCTGCACTGCTTTCGGCACGGAGTGTCACCCAGACCCCCCCTTGCAGCCTTTGAAGCCCTGGGTACTGCCTGCGTTTGACCCGACATCGCGCTCTGCTCAGCAGGCCAGCGGCTGCTGGCTCCACAGCAGATACACGCGGGTTGGATTTGGCCCCGTATCCTGAACGCAGAGGAGATCAAGCCGATCCATGTGGTTTTAATCAAAAACTTTAATCTGGGGAGGCTGGTTTCAGTCTGTGTCTTCTGAGAACCTCGTTAAAAGGTTAGAAGCTGTAGGATTATTAAATTACACTTCACTTATTTATATAGTAGATATAGTGGATGGAGGTAGTGACTGCGTCAGAAAAGTATTCTGGTTTATCTTGAATTTTTACCTTCACATGAAAAAGTACATTGTGCAGTTCTGCCTTTAAAACCATATCGAATGCATTTATACGGTGCATTCAACCCTCTGCCCTCTTTTCTCGTGTGAGCAGAGTTAACTGGCAAACCCAGTGCCTTCTTCCAGTGCTGACCCTGGCCTCAGCTGCGTTTCTGGCAGCTCGGTCGCGAAGGCTGCAGTGCCTTGCTGTTGTGTTGGGTCCATGAGCTCCGTTGCCGGTGCCTCGAGTGATGCTTGTGACAGGAGCAGAGAGGGTCAAGGCACGCTGACAAGGGGTGTGGGATGTCACCCTGTCTCAATCCCTTCATGGAAGTGGCCCTCAGATGGGAAGCAAGAAACTTTTTGGAAAGGGCTGAGGTGGTGTCTGACAGCAGAGATGTGGACTGAGAGGGACCTTCCCGCCAGGCTCCTGAAAGGCCTGAAAAGTACCCCCAAAACAGGCACGTGAAGATTTCCCATCCCACCAGCGTGGGGTCTGATGAAGGAGCTGTGTCCTGCTGCAGGGCTGTGCCCTCCACGGAGCAATCCCTCTGCCAGGCTCATAGCTATGCACACAGGGTCCAAATCCTGGACCCGGCCTGTAGAGCCTGGGATTCGTACCCAGGGCCTGCTCGGATGGGACCGTCCAGGCACTGGTTAGCTGAGGCTTAACCCATTTCCAGGCCTGAGCCCAAGCCTACTATGGCTCAATGGTGCGTTTCTGTGTGTGTAGGTACCTACAGATGCCCAAAGACCTCAATACACAGAAACACACACAGGGTTGCTGCACACAGAGGACATTACAGACAGGAGACAGGACAGACAGACAAGATGCCAGGCAGACAGGGTGAGTCCAGGTGGACGGGTTAACTATGATGGATTTTACTCTTGTTAACAGCTCTAATTCTTCCTCCCATTATGGTGTCTTCAGGCCAAGTCCTAGAAATGGCAACTGAAGTAAAAGCAGGGCTCCCTGCTAGGGCTCCCAGTGCAGCCTCCTTGCTCCTCCGCAGAATCACTGGTCTCCTGTGCCCATCCTGCCCTGTGGGGACTGGCCTCTCACCCGCTCCTCCGTATGGGTGAGACAGACAGCGCCAGGGCACGTGGAAAACTGTCCAGCCCACCGTCAGCGTGCAGCATCCCACGCCTGGACGTGCACACAGACGCTCCCCCCCCCGAGAGACTCTGCCACGCATGGCACCAACCACATCTCGCATCTTTCTGAGTCTGCCACATTTTTTCACCACATCCACCATCTTCTAAATTACCCAGGAGGTGAAAACTCCTCCCATTTAAATTAAAAAAAAACAAACAAACAAAACCAACTTATTAAAATGTAAATAGTAATCTTCCAAAGTGTGTATCAGGTACTGAATTTCACCTTGTTAACAACTCAAATTTGGATGCCAAGCTATCCATGCTGAACAGGGGCAGGTAGGAGACCTCAGAGCCAGATGATCTGAGGTAACCTCCTGGAAGCCCAGCACACGGCCAAACGTCTAGCCTCTCAGTTGCTATATTGGATTTGATCGCCTTCCAGAAAGCTGTCCTCCTCCCTGCGCGCTCTCAGTGAAATGTTACATCCCACATCTGTGCAATGCCCGGGTCTGCAGTCTGAAATATCTCCTTGACTCTGTCCTTCGAGATAGCTGGATAAAGAGGGGCAATGTAACAGTGTCCATCACTTTGACAGGGACTGGCTTTTTTCGGTGTCTAAGCAGCGAGCCACAGACAGGCTTGTAATAAGATTTACTTACTAATCGGGAACAGCAACTGGCTGTCGTTAAGGTATCCCTCCTTACCTGTGCCCCAGTCTATTTTCTCTAAGGATGCTAAATTTCCTTGTAAATAAGCCTTTTTTTTTTTTTTTTTTTTCATATAAACTTTGAGTTTATCTCTATGTCTTCTTGGGTCAGCACATTGGGGTAGAAACACTGCACAAGTAGGAGGACTCTTGAAAGCCTGAAACCGATTTCTCTTGTGCTGGAAATGCTGCCTTCAGGATTTCCACTTTTAATTCTAGCTGGAACCTCAAACTCAAGAACCAAAATGGGAAGGGGAATGAAATTGCATTTGAACTCTTTTAAATCTCTGAAGAGATTCAATGTCTGTTTGCAGCTGGCTAGTTTAATCTAGATTTCATTTTAACCCAGCTACTTAACTCACAGCTAGCTAAAATGAGATGGGCTTGGCCTTCACTGTGGTGTCAAGTCTGTCTGTCATTAAGACCCTGTGGAGATCCATGGTGCAAACATTTAGTGCTGAGGTCTCCCATGCCTTCTAATAAAGAGGACCGCAAGAGCAGGAGAGGAGCTGCGCGGGATACAGCTGCCTGTGTTCTGACTCAAGTGTGGATGGATGGATGGATAGATGGAGGAAACTGGCTGGGGTTTCTGCTAGCAAGGCCTCTGACTGCTATGTCCTTAGAGCCAGGCCAAAGACTATTTGATCTAACTGCAGTTTTCCCAGCTGAAAATGGATACTTATGGCTTGATGTTTGGGACACAACCAGCCATTTGTCACAGTGAGATATTAGGGCCTTACAGGAGATTACAGAGGGCAGCACAGTGCTAGGCAAAGAGCCACAGGACTGTTGCAGCAAGCAGGGACAGAAGCACTCAAGCCTTTTCCATGGCTAAGCTCATCTTTGATCACAGTGGCCAAGCCACGTTCCTTCACTTCTAAAAAATGCTTGCCAGCATCTAACGCAGACTATCCCTGTTCACTAAAACTGGCTGGGATGGCAGTGTGGCTGGTTTCCTGGCAGTTTCCCTGGGAATTCCCACCAGATGCTATAGGCAGCTTGTCTCTGGTGGAGCCTGCCAAGGAGCAGTGGAGGTGAGAATGCATGAGAACCCCTGGGAAGGTTTGGGTCAGAAAAGGAGCACAAGCTCAGGTGTTTTTCTGGTCTGGTTTGATGGTCCCTACTAGATCCACTAAGAAGCAGATTTCAGCTAAAGCCCTTCTGTTGCACCCTAGTAGCCCTGCATCTGGCCAGTATTTCCACGTAGACTGTTTGCAAGGATAAACTGAGCCCCCAGCACGTTGCTCAGCAGTGAAGGTCTCCCCCAGCTTGTGATAGGGCAAGCATCTCTTGTAATGGACATCTTCCAGAGAATAATTTTCTGGACAGTCCCATCTTGGGGCTCCATTCCTCTCCCCAGGGCTGTCGGTTTGTTCATGCCCTCATGCAGCATGTTTGTAGCATGCGGGGCCATGCGCTAGAACTCTAAAAAGCATCGCAATTATTTTGTCTGAGAAAAGAATTAATAAATCAAACCACCACCGTCATCAGATGCAAGCGGCACATTAAGCCACAGGGCTACCCTCGGGACTGGCCTTCACGCCCACAGGAAGCATTGCAGCTGTTTACTCACTGCATCCCTCAGTCACACCGCACGCTCCTGCTCGGTGTTTGGGACACCTTTGCCTTGCAGAGTGTGATAGAGGACTCTGCTTGGAGGAGGATTTTCTCCCCAGCCAAGTAAACAGGTAATGCTTTACACCAGGCTTGTAGAGGACAATTCCAGGGTGTTGGCAACCCGAGTCTTAAGGTACCGCCAAAGACGTAACGAAGCAAAACGCATCTTGAATCCCATGGAAACAAAACCAAAGGAAAATGAAAGTCTTGCTTTGGGAGCAGGCAGGGCTCAGAAAGATTTTGGTTTGTAATGCAGTCTACCGACCAGACAGGTATATCTCCTTACTCCTGCGCTTTTTCTCCAAGCGTCTCAGCCGCTTCTCCTCCCGTCGCCGGGCCTCCTCCGCCTCCTGGTGCTGTCGGCACTTGTGAAAGTTCTCCACCACCACCCCCACAAACATGTTGAGCACGAAGAAGCTGACGATGAGCAGGAAGGAGATGAAGTAGAGAAGCATCCAAGGGTTATGGTTCTGGATGGGCTGGTGAGGTGGAGAATTAAAAAACAAGAGAGAAGAGAAGCGGCATAGACAAGATGTGTATAAATCAGGATATTGGGCACTCTGCAGCAACAAAACAGGACCATACACTTTTGTGGGGAGGAGGACAGGGCTGGAAGGAGTTAGGAGATTTTTCCCAGAACAGTTTTCTCTCATTCACTTTCTTACGGACTAGAATTTTACTTTTGTGGTAAAACTTGTCCTAGCCTCTGTAAGTTGGCTTACAGGATTTAATTATTTTGGCATTTATTTCATACAGCTTAAGATAAATCTCAGTGGATGTGCATCATCCCACCTGCAAGATCACTTTAGTTAAAGACAGGCTCCAGCTTATTTTTTTTGAGATATGGGCTCATGGTTGATGTTTCTAAGTTGTTATGAGATCTTCAGAAGCAGGGGAAAATTAATTACAAAGTGTCACTGTAGCTACGATAGGGTACTACTCCACTAAGACTCTTGACTTTCCTTTGCAAATGCCACATAACACACAAACTTAATGTCTTTTTCATAACATTCCTGGTTGTTTCCCATCTTGTGTGAGTTTGTTCTTATTCACCATGCCTTCTGTGAAGCTGCAGTGCAATCGCACGCGCGGCCCTCCTAAAGGGCCATCGTTCTAATTAAAAACCCCGTTGGTGCTTGTCTGTGTACTACATGGGGTGCAGCCACTGTAAAAGCTACTCACTGGAGAAGGGAAAGCCTTGGCAGCCTAATGGGCAGTCAGGACCTCAAGAAGGTCCTAAAGCTCTGCTCCTGCCTGGGACTTCAAAAACACCAGGCATGAGCCTTCTGAGAGCAACAGGTCTGGACTCTGCAGCTACATTTACCTGTTGGTCAATACCCACGGCATCCAAACCATCGTACATGATGTTCACCCAGCCATCTTTGGAGGAGAGGACAAACAAGGACATGAGGGCCTACAAGAAAACAAACAAACAAACAGAAAAGATTGGTCTTGCATTTTAGACGCCAGAAAAGAAACTAACAAAAGACAAAACCAACGTGCAGCTCATAACACATCATCTGGCCTGGCACTGGTGGAGAAATGCAACATATTGTGGCTTGCTTTTACCTGTATCCATATCTGGCTTAAAAGTGAGCAAATTATGGTCGTTAATGCTCCTTCTCCCTCACATATAGGCTGACTTTTGCTCAGATGCATCAGGCTTTCTGGTCACCAAAGCATGATTAATAAACCAGTATGTCAGGCTGGCCCAATGTCATGGGGTTTTAGAAAGCAATAATATAACCCTGCTCCTACTGTGGGCTGTCTCGCCAGTATAAAGCACTTTATTTTTTTCATTTGCAGACATAACAGCTAGAATTCAAGAGACTAGAAGCGACAGTTGAGGTCCATATATGAGGAACTGCATGCAAAAGCAGTGGCTTTAAGACAACACTCTCCTAGAAACAAGGAACTGTCTAACCCTAGGAAGTCTGGCTGCAAGAGATCAAGAGGTGACCTGATCCATTTTTACCCAGTTGGGGTAGCTTCTGGTAGATGAATGCCTACATCCTTCTTGGAAACTTCCTATGACGGAGGTTCCACACCCTCCTCAAGGAATACATTTTAAGTGCTCATCCATTAAAAACCCATACAGAAATTCCCTGCAATGAGGACTTTACCTGTCCCAAATTGTCAAAATTATACTTCCGCCGAACCCATTTGTAGTGTGCGTTAGTGCAGTCGGTCTTCGTAGTAATGTTTTTTACATCAGGACCATCACAGTAGTAGAACTTGCCTTTAAAAAGCTGTATTTGAGAAGCCACAAAACAAGAAAAAAACAAAAAAGAAGCAGCTTTGAAAAGTCTGTCCCCTGATTTATCTTTCTTTCCCCTAGCAGACTTGTTTGCCAAGTTCAAATTCCTTTCCTTTCGGCTCAGACACCTGTCTTAACACACATGGCAGGACAACACCTCTGGTGAAACTTCAGGCCCTGAGACATCGTTGTGTATTGCCTCAGATACAGAAGGAGGGTGATCCTGCAGGCCTGCCCTTTCTTGTTGGGAGGATGACAATCTCCCCTCTGAGGAAGAGATATTATATACATCCTAGTACGCTGAGCCAGGAGGGATCTTGGGAATTTGTCTTTTCCTTCCCCTACCCACAGGCAGGCTTAGCCAGTGCTGTATTGTTCATCAGGGAGGTCTGCTCTTGTAATCCTGAGAACCTTCCGATGAGTAGATGCCAACCCCACCCCAGAGCATTTCTTCTAGGGCCTGCCTCTTCTTTCCTAACACCTAACTGAAATCTTCCTTTGGAGAGATTTAAGCTCATGACTTCCACCTTAACCCCAGGTGGTGAGAAAAACAGCCCCTCTTTTGCAGCAGTCACTTACAGATGGCTGTGGTGAGGGAAATACTCTACCTGGACCCCTAAAATCCCAAAGATAATGAAGAAAGCACAGCAGATGAGAACAATATTCCCAATAGGCCTCAAGGAGGAGATCAAGGTTTCTACCACCAGCTTCAGACCTGGGGCTCTGCTGATGACTCTGGAAAAAATGGCAAAACAACAAAGCTTTTAATTTTTATGCATGCCCTGTTATTACATAGTTGCTTTTCTTCCTCTGCTTGGGCTGCAGTAAAGCTAACACAACCCTCCTCTACCTGCAGGCAGCATTCAGAGATGATTAGTGACTGACTTGGACAACCAGAACATTCACAGTCAGATGGAATTAATTCACATTTAGATGTAATTAAAAAATCGTAAGATACCCTGTCAGCAGGGTGTTGGGCAATTGCTTACCAGTAACAGTCAGGAGGGAATACTCTCTACGGGCAGAATGTCACAGAGGTTCCCACTATAGGGCTATTTGTACTGCAGTCCAGAGAGCTGATCCCCGCTGAGGTCTCTCTGATCCAAGCAGAGGGGCACACACCAGGCAGGACCCTGCTTCCTAACACAACATGGGGTACTAGAGACCATGTCTTGTCCTCTTTCTATAGGCATAAGTGCTCACCTGCCCTACTGGCCTGGTCCCCATGACAACTTTTCAAACAAAGTAATTTCAATTTGTTTCCTAATTAGTTCCTGTACTGACTCTTAGCTAACAGGAACTTGTGATCAACAGCTCCACAGCCAAAGGGTCATCCCATTAAAGAGCAGCTGGCTTGCTTGCTGTGAGAGGCCAGGCATGCTCTAGGCACAGCCTGAAGCAGCTTTTGGGTATAATAGAGAACAAGTGTTTTCCTTTCCTGTATGACTGCCTGGAGAATGGCTCTCCCATGGCGTGTGAAAAATGTGTTTGCACACATAAGCGTCACTAGCCCAAGCAAGCTTTTCTAGGAAGGTGGGTGTTTTGACTGAAGAACAGCAAAGCTTTTTTTATAGGAGGGGCCTGTAAAGGGGAGAGGGTATGAGTCCTTGCAGGTAGCTTGAGTTTGCACAGCTAATGATGCTTTTACGCCTGCCAAACACAGAGAAAAGGGGAGAGTTGTACGCTGCAGGGACAAAGCATTTCAATAGGGTCTTGTTTGGCAGCAAATAATGTGGCAGTCTGAACTGCACCTACAAAGTGTTAGGAATGGTCCCTGGAGTAATCCTAGAAGAGGCTGTGATAAGTGAAGCTATTGTGAGAGGTGATGAATTCCTCTCTATTAATAGGATCTGGCCCAGTTATTCTCCAAGACCAATTCCCTTTTTCCCCCTTACATTTACTTATGAATTGCCTATGCCCTGATTTCTGTTCCTAGTTATGTGTGTTAGACAGGTGCCCCGAGGTGCTGCCAGGCCAAGGCTTGTCCAGGGTGACCCAAGGCAGCTCCTAGTGAGCCAGCACTGCAAGGGGACCCCGATGCCACCAGCAGAACAGAGCATGGGAGCAAGAGAGGAGACAGAAACACTCACAAAGCTACTTGTTCACTATGGAAATACAGAGCAGCACACAAATATCTGTTGCTCTTGTGGTCATGGGCCAATAAGAAGATTGCCTCTTCCTATTGCTCTCATAAGCAAGGAGCTTTTCATCAGAAAGCCTACAGGTCTCAGGAGGTGCCTATCTTATTTCCCCTGAAATTTCATGAAAAAAGGCTTGTGTTTCTTGCCGAGCAGGATGGAAATAGAACAGGAGCTGTGAGCTGATAAAAATCCCCCAAGCATTAACACTCCTTGTTATTGCATCACCGTAAACAAAATAAAAATTCCCTTTATTCCTTTTCTCAAACACTGAAAGCGTCTCCCCTTCCTCCTCCTAGCTGAGAGCTAAATTGTTTTGCAGTAATGTTAGATACGCAGGCACAGGAGAGCAGGTATAGATGCTGGAGCTTATCAAATTATTGTCAGCACCTGTTCAATTGCAAATCTTCTCCCAGCCAACGCGACCTCTTTGCTTGGGAATGACTGTGAGGTTGTGCAGCGTAACAAGGAGCCAGACTGATTTGTAAAATGGTGATAAAAATGCAGCGTGGAGGAGGCATTCACTGCACCAACTGCCTGAGTACAGTAACACCTCTCACTCCAAAATCCATCTGCTCTTTTCCATGCTGGTGAAGATGAATTATAACTAATTTCACTGTTTTCAAACAGTTTCACTAGATAAGAACTCCCCAAAGATGATTCTACCCATACTGTGTTTCAGCTTTTTGTGTTACTAAGCCAGACCGTGATGGATCACGTGCATTCTTTCAAACACCTTGATCTATCAACGCAAAGCAAACTCAGTCGCCTTATCGGTGAACGTACCGGAGAGGTCTCAAGGTCCGCAGAAGTCTCAAAACACGAAGGACACCCAGGATCTTAGCTCCGCCTGCCGATGCCATGGAGACAATAATGTCAATGATAGATACAAAGACCAGGACTCCATCCAGGACGTTCCAGCTGCTCTGCAGATAGGTGTTCTCCCCAGAGAAAAAGCCAAGAGCTACCACCTACAGCCAGGAGAAGAGAGACATTTAATTCTTCACCCAGCTCATAACTATGTCATGTTCTGGTCTTTGCTAGGCCTCACTACAGGCCATGGGATGAAGACGTAATTACCTTAACCATCATTTCAGCCACAAAGATTGCAGTGAAGATGTAATTAGAAACACTTAGGAATATCCTTTCCTGTAAAACATAGAACAACAAAAAGAGGCAAGTTATTTAAAGATGTTAGAAAACAAATATCTTTCATCTTGCAGGGTCTTACCCTGACAAGACTATCCGGATGCTGCATCAAGGAATAACGTGGCTCAGGTACTCACTGTGCTGTGTGGATCTATGTCTGGTCGCTCCAGTGCTATAGTGATACAGTTGAGAAATATGAAGACCAGCACCACATGATCAAACATTTTGTGGGCAATGACCTTCTGGCACATCACTCGGAACCTGAAGATACAGTGTGGAGAAAAGTAGCCTTCAGATGTTTGGGTCAGCAAGAGACTCCCACCCGAATGGCACGTCCTCAGAAGTCTTCAGCAGCAGTGCCACCAGCATCAGCCCAGGTGGTGAGCTAGTCTCTCCACTAGCTTCAGCCATTATTATCAATGCAGTAAACAAGATGCAGTAACAGCTATTATTAATGCTGGTTAAACCACCCTTCTTCCCAGACAGGCACGGAGTGAACCATGCAACAATTCTGCCCACATGTAACAGAAAAAGTTACCTAAAAACCAGGAACTGGATTTCGAAAACTCTCAGTGCTTCGGCATCAGAGAGTGATTTTTCTCAAGGGAAGGCTAGCTAGAAATGTAGTATTCCATTACCACAAAAACCTGGTCAGCTGGCACTTCACTGGGATTTCTTACCGATTCTGTGGGGAAAACAAGTAGAGGGACCAGTCTTCATGAGTCTTGCACCACTGTGGTTTGTAGGGCTCCAGGACTTTACGAATTCGGTAGCAGTAACTCTGGATAGAAAAGAAGAAACACCTTTTCTTCCTCTTTTATTTTCCTGCCTCTTCAACTTTCACAGTCCTTTTATGAAAGAGGGCAGTACATGGCATTTCATAGCGCCTGTAGGGAGTCACAGCTTTTGGGACAGAGATGTGACAAGCATTGTCACATTTGTCCAACAAAACAGGGAGGAAAGAGGTGGAAGAAAGGACCTGCTGTACAGTGAGATATGAACATAACAAAGCAAGACTTTCTAGGCAGGTATCGCTTTGAGATACAAGGTTGTGTCAAAACCAAAAAGGCCTCAAAGACCCAAAAAGTTAAATAGAGAACACTCTTTCTAGGCTTTCAAGCCTTTGAGACGCTGAACAGCTCTTGTGAGCAAAGACGTTAGCCAGCTGTGTGCCTACAGCTCATTTCTGGAGGCAACCTGGGCCAGGGGGACAATCTCAACCAGTCCAAAAACTAGGCAAATGCATGCACAATCCCTTGCAGTTTTACCTCATTAGAGACCACTGCAAGGTAACAGCCCAACCCATTAGCTGAAAAAAAACCCCAAACTTTTTGGGAAGTGGATTGCCCATCCCTTGGATCTGGATTAATTTTGTCTACAACAACCATTAGGCAGTAGCACAGTTCAAAGCCTGATTTTTAATCAGCCTTCTTGGAGTGAAAAAGCCACTTAATGCATGAGAGCCCAATTTCCCCCTCAACTCACATCCTCCATGTCATCCTCATATTCCATGGCATCCTCCTTGTGGCCATCGACACGCAGGAAGAACTCGCTGGGGACGTGAACCATCTTGCCGTTGCAATCTTGGTACTCGGCAGGCAGAATGGCCATGGGGCTGATACTGAGCGAGTGGCGCATGGTGGGCAACTGGAGCAGCTCAGGCAGGTCCAGGGAGCTGCGGTAGTCCAGGGACTCTGCCCGGCGGTGCAACGAGGGCCTGCTGACCGTGCTGGATTTAGCGTCATCGGAGTCATCGTCTGTGCTGCCTTTCCCCTCCCCAGAGAGCAAGGACTCTCTTTCTCCTGACTGGTTCTTCTTCTTGAGGCTTGGGGCTCTGCCCAGGCTATTCCAGCTTGAGCGTCGGCTTCCCCAGTTGCTGTTGGTGCCCCAGTTGGCACAAGGGGAACTGCGGAGGCTGGACTGAGAGAGGAGAAAGACTTTTGAGGGTTTGTTTGCAAGAGGAAGCCAAAGGATATGGCATTTTGCCCAGACTGGAAGACCCTTCCTGTTGCAAGTCATGTCTTCCCCCTCCAGCTTTCCTCATGGCTCTGATTTCATCATGTCAAAGCCTTGAGATGGGAGCCAACCACCCAGCTAAGCCCACACTGAAGGTACTCTTTGAACTACACCTGTAGCACTTTCTCTTTAATTTGCTGCATAAGGAGGTGGAATGAATGTTTCTCTTACAGCAAATTTCTGGCACTGGTCAGTGTGTCAGTGCACTTTGGCTGGTAGGTTGTTGCCAGGATGAGAGCACTTAAGGTCAGAGCAGAAAAGCTAGAAGGAAAACTCCTTTTCCCTCCATGGCTTCCTCCCAGCACAAAATGAGACAAACTGCCTTCCTCCTCCTCCTCCTCAGTGCTGGCCAGCTCTCCTCTGACTGCTTCATCTTCCTTTGGCTGGTGTCACTGATGTGGTCTCAGAGAAAGGATTCAAACAATGAACAACCCTCTCCAGCAACTCACAATCCCGTGAAACCCCAAGGTAAACAACACTCATCTCTATTTTCTTTTCAAAAGCATTACCTTGACTAAGCAGCTTACCAAAGGGGATAGTGGCTCTATCTCTGTGTGAAGTGCCTTCACGGTCCGCTGCCTTGATTTGAACATGATATTGCAGTTACAGAGCAGAGGAATGGGACAGATAAGCAGCAGCAGCAGAAATCCACTTTGTCTATTAACTCTGCTCCCTCTGTTTTCATAGAGCTGCCCTCCCACTCCCTTATTGCAGGCAAAATGCAATCAGTTGCCAAAGCAGTCAGCTCCAGCCAGATCTCTGCTCCATGAGCTGTGCCTGGTGGCAGTCAGTCAGCTCATACCTTGTTTCCTCTGTTTCCCCTCCAATGGGGCTGCCGTACTGTAACTGGAGCTCAGCTGCTGTGCTGGTAAGGACAAATGCTTCATTTCCCTTGCCACAAGGTGGATTCAAGATGCAACCCTAAAACACTGTGGGGGGAAACAGGCCTTATCCTCACAGGAACACTTGACAGCTTCTCCAAGACACCACAAAATGGCCAGTGTGGTTGGCAAAAGATGCCTGCTCCTTCTCAGAGGGTTTTGCTGGAATAACTGTGTGAACTTACAACTCGCCTCAGGTTGCGTTTCTCCAGTGAGGTGGCTGGGCATGGAATTCCAATCAGATACTAGGCAGAAAAACACTGAATCCCAGTACATCCCTGCCTCCCCTCTTCATACACTCACTGTTCTTGACTGCTATGTTGCCACTCTCCTGCCCCGGCACAGCACACCCACTCATTTCTGCCTCTTGACTCTGTTCTTCTCCTGCCTTTCCACATCCTTCTCACCTCCATCCTCCTCCTTTTTATCTTCCAGCAATGCGTGCACACACGCATGCACACGTGTGTACACACACACATATATCATCTATGCCGCTGGCAGGCACTTGAGGGAGAGCTGCTAGCCATAGGAACCTACCAAGGATTTCTGATCGTAGCTCAAAGGGTCTAGCGAAGCATTACTCCCTCTCCTCGAGTCCACAAAAGTGTGCACTGAATCCATGTGTGGGGAACACTTTGGTGTGGGCATTGGTGTGGCAGCAGTGCGCATGATTATAGGAGGTGGCATGCTTCCCCTGCCCTCCAGGTGTCCATTTGGGGTGACGGCAAGCGAGTACATCTTCATCTCTGGTGAGAAGAGGAGAGAGAATACGAGGTGAATGCTCAGATACAGCTGCAGAAATCACTCTTTAAAATGGACATGACTCCTTGGGTCTTCTAGGAACTCTGCCAAATGGAGATGAAATGTGGGCAATGAGATCACCCCCACCACGCTGAAAGGCATAAGGCAAATGTCACAACCTTTTAAGAGGCCTTCAGCCCTGCCTGGACCTGGAACTCATTGCCCTGCAAAGGAAGCTTCTTTTGCTCACTGTTTCTTGGGATTTAGAGAGTGGAGTTACAGTTTGGGGGGACTGGGAGAGAGTTTCCAGGGAAAGGACATCGATAACTGGCTAAATTCACCCTAGGAAGTTAATCTCTTCTCCTTGTCATACAGTCTTGCACAGAGATTTTTATGCAGTTCTGATGTGCTCTAAGTTCCTTTGTGGGGAAAGCACTAAACATCAGTCCTTGTCTTTAGTCATCTGTTCAGGGGACAGGAAATGGAAGTTGCTTTTACACATCCACCCATCCAGAAGAGTAAACCTCCTGTACAGAGAAATCTAATGGCACATCTCTGTGGTAACTGCAGAAAGCATCTATTTTAGCTGTGTGGCAAGTACAGACTGCAAAAACCGTATTCACACTGAAGACAAACCAGACATAACACCTCCAGCCCTATGGAGTGCTGTAATACTGAAAACCAAAAGCCTAATTTCAAACCCAGAACTAAAGTTGAACTAGGTCCTGTTTTACTGGGCTTAGTAGGTTCTGGCTGAATAACTGCAGAATCAGTCTTAAGGAGGGAGAAGGATGGGAGCATCTGCGACCAGCAGGAAAAACGTACAAGTCTGCAGTGAGAAATCCAAGCGAGTGCATTACCCCTGCTATTTTTCTTCCACTGGCTGCTTTTGTAATGCAGTGTGCTTCTATTGTATCATCTGTTTAGTTCCTGGCTTGTGCACAATTACCTGATCTGCACCACAGAAGTCCGTGGGAACACTGCCATTCACTTTGAGGAGTGGAAGATCCAGCTCAAAATTTGCTAATCTGCAATACAGGTGCCTCTTGCCAGTGTGTCTGTTTACAAACCAACGGCACTGTAATAGAATTGTTAATGTCCTTATGCTGTTTAGTCACTGGTTGGCACCTGTGAGGCTTATGGAAACACACAGTTACTCACGGACTTTGACTGACGGCAAGTTCAGCCCTGTTCTCTGTTCCTGTATTACCTAAGAAGAGGTGACGATATTTCTTTCCCCTAGAACTCTCATATTACGTGAAGCTGCTCAGCATATCGCTGGTGCAAAGCTGGTGCTGTGGGTTCCTTGCCAACTATTTGCAATGGACGTTCATTTGACCACTTGGCGTCTGGAATTTGTTGCTTCCTCTGCAGACTGAGCAGCTCCATCACCTTGTGGTGATCCAGCTCTGTCTCAGTTTCCCCAGCAAATTACTTCTGCCCCTTCCTCAGCTGAATTCCATCTGCTCACCACAATCAATATAATTTCCTTAGCTGGAACGAATCCTGGTTTAGAAGCATTTAAAGTAATCCTAATAAGAGCCCAAGCTGAGAATCGAAGCACAGAGGAACTAAACTGGCTCCTGTTTACCATCATGCTATTCACTCTGTTAAAATATGTGATCCCTTCCTGTCCCCTATCTGGTTGCAAACTCTCCAGAGTGAAGGCTGTCACCTACTAATTCCATGTTTATCGTACACTCGTACAATGTGGCCTTACCTCAAATCAATTGCCAGGCCCTTCTGTAACACAAATGAACAGCAACATTTCCATCAATCAAACCTCACCTAAATGCATTTGTGTGAGAAACCAGAAAGAACAGATGAGAACATGATTGATTTGAAAAGCTGCTGAGAAGTAGTGTGAGAATATTTCTGTCAGCAAGCCATTCTATGGTAATTATACAGAAGAAACAATGAGACATATCTAAATATTCTAGTATGGTTTAAATTAGGAAAAAACCATCTGTTTAAAGGAAATACCAATGTTCATTTAGCTTTCCCAACACTTTTTGCATAGCTGCTCTGTTAACATAGCTATCAGATTAATTGCCAAATAAAATGGATTCTTCCACTTTCCCCCATAAATTTCTATGAAAAGATGACTGTGGAAGCAGAGTTGTAGCTCTCAGATTCCCAGGAAAATGTAGAGACGAAATCTTACCTGTTGCTCGGAGGTCTTTTAGCTTCTCAAAATCATCATCAAAGTTGGCCGATGTCTTGTCCTCATCTGTGTCTGACCTATTGGCATCACCCTGCAGAGAGGGGAAGGATAATTAACAGACCCAATTCATTTAAATTTTAGCACAAAGGCTATTTGGATTACTTAGCAGCTCAGAGATACCTCGGCTCCCCATGGTTAGTTTAAGTGTGGCCCCAAGAACTAGGAGGGCAGAATGCCAAATTCCCTCTGGCACTGCCCTAGGGAATGACCCCCAGGCAAGTCCCCCCTCCTTGTTTTGATTCATTGTTACACTTGGACAGAAAGGATGATGTTGTGATTGTGACTACTGTTCCCACAATGTCATCGTGTTTCCTACACTGCGCCCAGCCTCACTGAACAGTGTATTCCCAGGGGAGAACATGGGAGTGTAGCTGTAATCAGAGAAGTGACTAAGAAAAATTGGCATTGTGGGGTTCCATATTTGCACTCTCCATGATCCCAGCTGAAAGCACTGAGGTTTTAATGTCAAAGGATGTCGAAGGGTTTTTCTTCTTTATTTGACAGCACTGTAAATTTGACTTAGATCTGAAAACCCAGTCCTGATTTGCTTTCTTCACGCTGGCTGGTAATTGAGATTGTATTGGGAAATCTCTTGGCAACATTGAAGCTGAGGCAGAAGGGAATGGGGCCAGCTTGCCTGGCAGCACAGCATCATCTTAGGACAGAGAACAGCCAACCACCCGCAGACTGGCTTTCCTCCTGGAAGTCCAGTTATTTTTCCCTTTCATATGTGTTTGCCTCTGCTACCAAAAATGATCAGCTTAAATAATGTACAAGCCCAGGACAGAAGAGCTATCGTTGGGTTCTTCTCTGCTGGGGGAGGTCTGCAGAGAGGAGAGATTCCAGCAGGCTGTCGGCATGACTCTGGCTTGATCCATCAAGACTGCAGAAAAGCTGTGCAAATGGATAGCAAATGGTTGGATTAAAGCAGCTGATCCCAGAAAAAGGAGCACAGTTCCTTAACCGATGCCTGAACAAATCACCACGGTTTCTAGAGACATGGTGCTGAAGTGGCAGTGAACTTAATTTCATCTGTGATGTATTGCTAACTGATGCACCCAAACAGACAGGATGACTGAAAGGCTTAAGCTCCCTTATTCATCTTCTCTGTTTTGGAGCAGAAGCACTAGTGCAGAGTAGATGAAAGACTTGCATAATTTTGAAGGTTTGTCTGCTTTTCCAGAGCAGCTCTGGGGTAGATTTCAAAATTACATGGGAACAATGTAAGCACAAATATGCAATTACGGTCCTGTTTGAAGTCTGGCTGCTTGTCCTAAGCACAAACGTACTAAAAACGGTTTTGAGGCCATTTAAGCCTATTCTTTTCTAGGGATACTCCTGCCAAACTTGCTCCACGGGCAGATCAGAATCCAAGATCAAGCTGAGACTCTGTACTGTGATTCACAGTATAATTTTTAGTGTCCTGCTGAAACACTGCTGATGGTTCAGAGCTTAGAGCAGCTCTGATGTGCACCCTCTTAGCTCCACAAGTATCCCAGGAGTCCCTCTCCATCTAAGTAAAAGAAAGACCTGAGGAAAAGGAGGAGAAGTACACCTCAGTGTCTTCCATAACTGCTAAGAGCATCACCCTATAAGAGGGCAAAGTCAAAGAGGTCAAAACAAGAATTTCTGCCATATTCCCAACATACCAACAAAACCAGGGATGACAAAAGAAAACCCAGCTCCACTGACACTTCTTCCTGGGAGTTGTCCAAGGAGACTAAACATCTTTGGTTTACAACCAGAGCTAAGTTATGCATTTGTAAGTGCAAGACTTGAATCGAGCCCTGGTAGCTGAAATACAGCCCTGAGAAGGGTTTTCTGCAACGCAGCTAATACCTCACTGTGAGACAACTGACAAGCCCATAGGCTTAATATCAAGATTTTATAATAAATGGAAGTGGAGAGCAAAATGTGCCCTGCAAATGTCAGGCCTGTGGTTGCTGGCCTTTTCTGAGGCAGCACTGAGCGAATAATACAAGCTTTGAAAACTACTCCTTACGCACATTTAAATCATGGTCCCTAACAGCTCTGAAAGGAGCCATTAAGCCTGAGCGAGCAAACGACAGCCATTCGGCTGGGTCTGTCAGCACGCGCTCAGAGAATACCGCGTGAGGCTGCCCATTTCTTGCTTCGCATTAGCAGGTGATTCGACCTCCAAGAGGGCAGGTAAGGAATGGGATCTGTACCGTACAAAGGTATCTGCAAGCTGCCAGGTTGCTGAGCAGAGAAGACTAAAGCAATCAGGAACAAAGGATGCCAACTGCTGTACGAGGGGTCTCTGTGCCTAAATGCGAGATTGCTTGAGCAGGAGCAGCTTCCAGGCAGTCGGGTCACACGTGCTGGTTATCGTCTCTTTGTGTTTCCCTGGCATGTCCTCTTTTTCTACCCAGATTTGCTGGTTGGTGAAATCTGAGGATATCTGACATGTCTGGCCACTGAATACTCTGAGCTACCATATGGCCAACTGTGTTGGTTGCTTCTGCATTTGGTTCGGGAAAATCTATTCCTTTAGCACAGACTTTAGTCTGCTACAGCCTGTGTCATTTTCTGTCAGAACTGAGGTCCAGCACAACCACTCTGAATACAGCTACAGCTCTCCCAGAGGAAAATCCCCTCTAGGGTAGAAGACAACAGCTACTGCAGAGCCTGTAGAAATACTGGCACTTTCTTTGCTTTGGTCGTATTAGGTTGTATTTACCCTCTTCAGGGCACGGACCACATTGTACAAGACATTAAAATGCCTACTAATGTGGTGCAGAGCTGTTTGTTTTGAAAGCGATGAGCTGGACTACTTGTGTCTTCTCTGTGTGTGCAGGTGACACTCACCACCCTCATCATCCATGAAACAGCCCTGACTGACGTAGATCGGGGTGATTGTTTCCCAAACTGGGGCTTGGCTCCTGTTATTTCAATTAATTGTCTTCTGCTAGTGCTGTGAGGAAGCTAGGAGGGATGTTTTAATAATAAATCTATGCAGACATCCTTGAAAGACATCCTTTTGGCTGTGCTGGCTTGAGAGAAGGGAATTTTCGGTCCATGAATATTTCAATTATATTCCATGGTCAGCAAAAGTTCATCTAAGTGTGATCTAAACATGGCAAATGAGAGAACGATACCATTTGTGGGGAAAAAATGGAAAGTGGAAAAAAAGTCTTGTAAAAATAATTACTTTCTCCTCTTTCCCTTGGGAGGTATGGCAGTGAAAACTGAAGCCATTTTCTCATTTTCTTTCTCAGTCGGTGTGTTTCTGAAGCCAATCCAGCACTAAGCAAGCCTTCCCTTCTTGATAGTTGCAGAAATAAAGAAGTAATAATTAAAAAATCCCAAAGCGCGACGTAAGCCCTTTCGATGTCACTATTCTTAGCTTTAACTGAGACTCGATGATTTTTGGTAAGCCTCAAAATCATTTCCATTTGCAGTAGGACTTTGAAAAAAGTATTTTGTTCCTGGACAATATATATGTGCACATATATCATTATATTTACACCCGAAACAGATCATCCTCACTTAAAATCTCCCCCAAACAGACTTGCTGTGATCTGAAAGGAAGAGGGAGAAGAGCAGGATAGGGCAGGGGATGGCTAGTTTCACTGTCTCAGGGCACTGAAAGCAGATCTGGAGTGGACTTTCCACTGGGGAAGAAAACTTAAGAGGCTGCAGAGGCCCCCCACTCACACCAGTACTATACCACTTGCACTACTCACACGAGTGTGGCCTGCTGCTCTGGATCGTGTGGCACAGGCTTGCCTGCACAGCTGCTAAGGTTCCTGCCTAGCTCAGATCAGGACATGGCATATCACCTTAGACTGAGAAATAAAATAATTTCTCTAATCCTTTCCATGTGAGATGAGATGCCTGCAGTTTATCATAAATTCCCTGCTCATTGACCTGATACAGACATTATTTTCAGGTGTAGGTAAAAAACTCTAGCATTTATATGTCCTACATCATCCTAAGTATCTCAGAATTTAATGTTTGTAACCTTGACACCTGTTGCTACTAGCCTCAAACACCTAAGGGACAGAGTCACAAGGGAAGGCCCGGACTGAAAGCCAGTTCACATCCTACCTGGTTCCCACGACTAGCAATGGCTAGACACATTGAAGGCCTGAGGCCCACCATAAAGAAACACAAAACACAGGACATATAGGAGATTTGGTGAGTTAAATTAATCCTAAATTATTTCCTCTAGGTCACACAACAGACCCTGTAGCAGATCAACCAACGTGTTGGTCTCCCAAGTCCCAGGCCAAGTCCAGTGGGCCTTATTTGCAAAGATAGATTCACAAGATGTTCACATGCCCAACCCAGCTCATCTACACCCCTTAAGTTTAAATTTAGGGCTGCCTGCATGGCTGAATGTTTGCACTGACATAGATTCATCCCAACACTCTTGCCTACACGTGCTTCCCAGTTTTGTCCCTCCCTCTGCTCAGATCTCTTACCTCTGCCTGGAAGCCTTCTACCAGAATGGCAACAAGAAGGTTGAAGAGCACATAATTGCCGAAGGTCATCAGGGCCACAAAGTAGAGTGCTGCCCACGAGGATGTAGATGCCATCCCATTGTATAGGACCACGTTCCAGTCCTCTTGAGTGAGGATCTGCAGAGAGGTGAAGGGGAAGACTCTCTAATTACTCCACTCATCTCATGCACAGCAGCTGCATTCAAATACTGACTCATCCATTTCTTCCTCTCCTTTTGACCTTTTCTGAGTATAATCATTAGCAGGTCTCATGAGATGAGAAGCAAAACATCCCTTTATTTAGATCTTTGCATGTGAGAGCTCTCTCCTGGCCAAACCTCCCCGCTCGGCGGGAAGATCTAGCACACCGCTGCCCACAGAGATGACTAGCTCAGATCCTAGATACGGTAACATGAAGGATGCGCTGATACAAGTCCCATTCTTTGGTGACGGCATTGCCTCCTTTGATAACCATCACAAGATAACAGACCTGAGGCCAGGGCTGTTGTCTCCTTTTGGGCTGCTCTTATTAAGGCATCTGGAGCTGAAGGAAAGGGTAGGGGACATGATATTTGATGAGATCAATGACATCAGGTGGCTCAAGAAACTCAGGGAAGCAAAATGGTTTCCATTAGGTAAAAGCACCGACAAGATGGGCAAAAACCCCCACATCTTTGCAAAGCCTTGCTCCAAGGAACCTTCCTCAGGGATTCCCACTCTCTAGCTTTCCTGGGGCTTGAAAATCCTGCGGCCTAAGAAAAATGGATGACAGATTCATGCTCCACACTAATTCATGCTTAAGTGAAAATGGCCTCTAGCCCTCCTAAAAACAAGGTAGCTTTGGGAATAGGAATGCAGTCAGCTGCACTGAGTCATGCCACTCATTAACCTTCATGGGATGTAGGACTGAGCCCTTGTGCTCTGTGCCAACTCTATTTCCCAAGGGACTGTTAGAATAAATGCAGAAATCTGTATTTATTTGGTAAAAGAAAAATGTGAACCTGTGAGACTAATCCTGATTTGTCCTTGCTCCTTTGTAAGAAAGAAAACTTTGCAGGAAGTCATGTTCTTCACAGTGAAGACTCTGGACTGTTTTCTACCTTGACTGATATGTGGTGAACACCTACTCTGCATTTAGAAACTTAGATTAACATTGTTTACATTGTTCTCCGCTTGCTGCACTTGGGCTCTGAAGACTGAGCTTTTAAACAGAAAAGACTAATCTTTATATTTAGAATGTCCTGGAAATAGCAGCTTATTGCTTCCATTGTGGAATATGCCAGTAATTTCAAGCATATTACAGATCTTGTCTGCAGAGAAAACACAACTTTATATATAAAAGACTTTCCCAGCATATAGAGCCAGCAACTCCAGCTCCGATTTGCGACAATATTTGTCACTCCCAGTTAAATGAAATTGGTTGCAAAGTGCACTTTTGGGGCAGTGAAGGCAAGTAAGGAGACGGAGATCTACAGTAGACTGTGGGTCTTGATCTTATCGACTATATGAAATGAAAATAAGGGTGGATTTCCAGGCTTTCTTAGACTTTACTTTTACTGACAACAGATGTGCACAGTGATGATTTTGAGTAGCTTGCTTCTCTATCAGGGCTTATAGAGACCAGCTAACTCAGAAACACAATCACTTTGCCCTAGTAACTCCACAGTGCTGTTTCAGTCCAAATTTGACACCTACCAGAATTTTTTTTTTTTTTTAAAGTTAAATAACTTGTCCAGGTGGTCTACATTAAAACTTTCCAGAGGATCCAGAGCTTACCTGAAATACGGTCACAATGGCCCAAAGTAAGGAATCAAAATTCTTTCTATCTGGAACTGTGTCTCCTGTATCAGTTTTCAGGCTGAACTTGCATCCAAAAAGATGCATGCCGAGAATGCTAGAGTGGGAAAAAGGGAGATGGAAGAAACATTATTGTGTGAAATATGGTTGCAGGGAGGATTGCAGTGATTTTTTTGGACGCTTTTCCCCTGCAGTGTTTTGTGTGCCGGGGTATCTCCCAGGAAGAAGGGCTCTGCTCCACCACTGATATGATCACTGATCAAATCCAGCCGTTTGGTACTTCTGTGTCACATTTCATTACAATTGTCTACTCTGAAGTCAAATCAGGGATCTCTTTTGTCTAGAAAATGACAAACCATATTGCCAGCTCCCTAATCCGACTGGTTTCCAAGAACAGGATCCTGAGGAGCATTATAGGGTCGAACAGACAGAAGTCTTGGAGTCTGTACAACCTCCATCTCAAATATAACACTAGTAGAGTCCAGTTACTGATAGCTTCCGGAGACACAGCTAAACGAGCCTCCCAGGAACTCCAGAGCAATTCTTGCCTGTTTGTGTACTTCATTCACCTAGAGAATTACAGTACTGCATGAAAAACCGAGACTGAAGAGAGGTAAATAACCTGTTGAGTGTCTGCTTGTCAGTCTATTGTGAGCACTTCTATCATGGAGGCAGCCTAGCAAATGCAGTGTGTCACTATTCTAATCTACATATTACTTAAGCAAGCGGAACAATTAATTGAAGAAGAGCTGCAGCCTCTGGTACCTGAAGATAAAGATGAAAAGCATGAGCAACATGCAGAAGGTGGCTACATTGTCCATTGTCTTCATCAGGACCACCAGCTGGCGACGGAGGGCGGGCATGAAGCGCACCAGTTTCAGCACCCGGAGCAGCCGAAAAGTTCGTAGCACGGAGAGGCCTCCGTCCGACTGGCCAATGATCTCCCAGACGCTGCAGGAACACCAGAAGGAGAAGAACTATAAACAGCAGTACTTAACTGTGAAAGCCCCAAGCAGGCTGGTTTCTTACAGGATATCACACCATTTAAGCCCTAAAGGGGTAGTTTATTTGCCTGCTGCTTTCTTGCTTCTGAAAAACACCTTCACTTCCCAGTTGTGCAGACACACATGCTTATGCACAACCTATTTCCTTTACAGCTGGCTTCTGGATTCTTTAATTCCCTTGCTTTCTGTGGCTGTTCTCGACACAGCATGTCTCCCGTTAGTCTGCATCACTACAATCACAAGCCTAGCCACAAAATGTGGATCACAGTTTTGTACCAAGCTAATACCCAGAGGGATTTACATTTGTTGGGGCGGGTTGATTTGATCAGGTCACAGACTGGCCTTTGTTCTGGGCCTCTATTCCTTCTCACTTCCCTGAATCTAATGGATGGGCCAACTGAAGCCAAAAGCACTACCCTGGTTTACACCTTCTGTATGTCCCTTGACTTCTCTGCCCCAAATTTACTGATCAAGGGGGTGGACAGCACTGCTTGCCCTATTCTGGCCTGAGTTATGTGTTAATTTGGGAGAGGGATGACACGCTGCTGGGATATGAACACTCACAGTACTCCTTTCCCAGGACCAGACATTCTGTGCTTAAGTGGAAAATTGACCACAGTGCCAGATGTGTGGCGCAAATAGACTTTGTTCTCCATCTGCCAGGTCCATTTACTTTGGACAGCACTTCTAATGACAGGAATCTAAAAGGCCAGCATAATTATAGCACATCATAGCCAGTGAGCCCTGGATTAACACATGCCACGTCATTCCTGTTCCCCATCCCACTCCCCAACTGGTCCAGCAGAAAAGCCACAGCAGAGAAAGAACTGGCAGTGACCTGATGACAACTATGATCCCATCAAAGATGTTGTAAGGGTTCTTGATGTAGCCGAAGAGGCCGAAGGCAAGGAGTTTCAGGAGCATCTCCAGGGCAAACATGCTTGTGAAGACGATGTTACTGATCTCCAAGGCGTTCGTCAACTCGTCCGGCTATGGGGCAAAAAAGCAACATGGTCAAACAGATGCACAGAGGAAATGGCTAAAAGCTGGTATGGTCCTTCCGCTCTGGGATTTGTGCTAATGATGCACAAATGCTACATCTTCCCATGTTCCTTCTGGAGAGCCATGGAGGCAAGTAAGTGTCTGAGGGGAAGAGCAGAGAAGACTCCCGGACAGGCCCTGTGAGTCTTACTGAAAACACAGAATCCCAGCCCATTTCTTGAGCAGCTGCAGAACAACTGTGCCCAATACATGGGCCCAAAGAACTAAAGCTATGCAAAGGAGAGGGCTTGTTCACTGTTGCAAGATATAATTTTCCAGGTGAATGGCTTCTATGGCTTCTGTTTGGACTTGCATTGGTCAGGCTGTTTTTATTGCACTGACCCCAGCAGAGCTTTATGGATACTGCTATATCCAAAGCAGGACCAGTGTCAATATAGTGTAGCTCTATTCATATACAAACAAAACGCTTTTCTTGCAGACAACTCATAAGAAAATTAGGAAAACAAATACCAGTGAAAGTCAATAGGATCAATAGCTTTTTCTCCCTTGAAACATTTATCTCCCTTTGGAAATTGTCCCTAAAAAAACCCAAGATGATTTTTCCTTCTTAAGTCCCAATTAGTAAGATACAGAGAACTGTTAAAATGACAGCAGTAAGGTCCTGAGTGTCAGGATTCCCTCCAGGATCAGCGTGGGTTTCTCCGAGTGTACAAGGCTGCATGCATCTTAAATCCAAGAACTGATTTTTCCATTTCCCCTCCTCTATCACCAGCACCANCCCTCCCTAACACCAGTCAGCGCTCCTCCGCGCCGTCCCCTTCCCCGATGATGCCGAAACAACCTGGGCAGAGGCCTTCCCTTTGCAGTGAAAACACAGCTGAAGAAAAGGGCTGCTCTTGGATGGCATCTAACCAGCTCCCCAACAGAGACGGAGCCTGAAATAGCCCTGCGGGCTCGCAGGCGCCTGTCCCGCTGTAAGCCACAGCGGCGACGGGACACCACGCTCGCAGTGTCCTCCAGCTCGTTGTCAGGAGCAGCATGTGGCTGGCACATTCGGTCTCCCCTCAGCTGGGGTTATACAAGGGCATTCTTAACAAGAAGAAAAATAACTTGCTAAATTCTTGTGTCCCTCCAGGCAGCAGACTGAGGGCTCCTTGGGACAGGGTGTTCATGGCAGGCCGCAGATGGCTCGTTAGCATGTTGAGGCTGGGAAATTAATGACACAATCATCAGCAAGGAATCACAGAATGGTAGGGGTTGGAAGAGGCCTCTGGAGATCATCTAGTCCATCCCCTCTACTAAAGCAGGTTCACCTAGAGCAGGCTGCACAGGACATTGTCCTGGCGGGTTTTGAGTATCTCCAGGAAGGTGCAGCTTGGGCAGCTTTGGAAGGACAGAGGTGTTCCGTAGCACTTTCTGTTGGGAAACAGAGAACCTGCCCATTGCGACCTACACCACCTTGTAGTCTGCAATGCAACAGCAGTCTCATCCACTAAAGTAAAACTTAATTCAGAGTTCTCAAAGTTCACCTTGCTGCTGCCAGATGTGCTGCCAAGAGACACAAGTTTATCACGAAAATTGGGATAGCTGGTGAACATTTCAAAATCCTGGAGTTATGTGAATATGGCAAGACAATCTCAGAAGTCATTACCAAAACAGTCAGTGTCCAGCCTGAAAAGCCTAAGCTGAACAAACTTAAAAACACCCTCAGGCAAATAAAAAGAATTTGTAAGTTGTTGGTCTCTCAAATCCCATGTTTTCTAAGCCTACCCCGAGATTTTTCTGTGGCCTGTTGAATGCATGGCTTTGCAACCAGTTACTCTGCCGATATCATTCCTTGAATCGATTTGCTAATTTCCTTCGACAACTGGGTGTCCTTATTGCTTACTCTCCAGTGCCATAATTTTTGCTTCATATATGAGTTCAGAGAGTGCAGGAGAAAAGCCACAGCCATCTCTCAGGGGAGGGGAGACTGGGCACAAGAGGGAAAGGAGAGGACAAGGAGGTGGCCCAGATGAGATCATCAATAGCTGTGATGAGGAGCTGATCCAGCAGATCAAGATGATGGGGGGATTCCTGGGCAAGGTTGAGGGACAGCAGGCTGACACTGCAAAGCCAATCGTCCTTCAGCGATCTTCATTATCCTTTAGTGATCATATTCGGTGTGAGGCAGAACTAATTCGATGACAAAGACCGCTGTAACATGAGACGTTTGGAGCGCAATCCTGCAGTCTCACAGAGGCAGGACCCACTGGGCAAAGACAAGGATGGATAGCCCTGCGTGCTGGCTAAGCTGCTGATGTGAGCTTTTGTATTATTAGAGTGGAAGCTGAACAGTAGATGAGCCAAGCATCCAGTGATACAGTCTTCAAATGTAATTACTTTCTTTCCACACCAACTGGAGCCTAGAAAACAGCCTGCCATAGATATCTTTATGGCTTATGAAATGGTTTGTTGCTTAGAGCACAATTCATTTCCCACTTCTCTCACTCCCTGATGAGCAAAGATCTAGGAGGAGGGTCAAGGAAGAGGAACTTGAAAGCCGAGACGGATTTGGCCATTCCCTTGGAGTCAACCACTAGGAGACACTGTTGTTTTGTTCAAATTTAAGCCAACCCCAAAGCAGGAATTTTTCCAGAAGCCTTTTCCTCTGGGCGGGGAGGGGGGGGGGAACCCATTGATTTACTGAAAAACAAACTTTTCATGGCAACGATTATTTTTGTCAAACTTCTTGGCTGGAAGAAAATGAAGTTGCAACAAAGCTTTAAAATTGCTGCAATGTCTTGTTTTGACCTTCTCAGAGAAGGAAATTTCAGACTTTTTGCTTATGATGTGGTTGTGTCACGAAATGCAACTTCCATTCTAGCAAGGAATGGTTAATAAACTGAGGTTGGCATCATAAGGTTGGCACCTCCAAGAGAGTAGTTCTAAAGTGGTATTTTTTTGCCAAATGCTTTGTAAGCCTTAACAACTCTGGCAGGGGAAACTACTTGCTCACCATCGGGCTCCAAACTACATCAGTGAACACTTCCTTTTTCAAATGACAGCGAGAGAGCACGACCCTTCATCAGCTTTGGATATCTCCACATCTTTTGCTGCTGCGAAGATTGACCTTTACATTGGCCCAGGTTTTCAGAGACAGGACAGGCCAAAAGGAACATGGCCAAATAGCAACCGTGTGCCATTGCACTAGGCTACAAAACACTAAGGAATCCCCACAATGGATGCAATGCAGGAGATGGTGGGCAATGCAGTCAGGCTGGTACAAGGGTCCGCAGTGCCAGATTTGGAGGCTGGAATGGGAACTTCCATGCTGGAGACAGTCAGCAAAAACGAGCACAGAGAATGGTTTAACCCACAAGTCCCACTGGCAGGTTCCAGGCAATGCTCAAAAAAGGTTCAGATCTGAGTAAAAATTTTACAGATTTCAGATTCAAATGAATCTTCATACTTTGGCTGCAGGAGTAAGTTTCCACCATTCAAGAGAAGGACAGAAACTGTATGGGATCAATTTGCAAGATTTCAGCATCTTTGAATACGAGTTTAAAGTAACAGATAGCCTTGACTCCAGGCAAAACATGTCCCAGGAAAGCACAACCACCTCTGCTCACTTTGAAGGCCATATTTATGCTGTGGAATATTTCAGTGATTAAAACCCATGTTTTTATTAGGGACAAACCTCAAACATTTCAGCAGTTCATTCTGAGTTCAGATAAACAGAGAAAAAAAAAAATCCCTTTCTACATAGTTCGGGTCTGAAAACCTCAGAAGACTAGTCTCTTTCTGAGAATCTGATACGTCTGGGTTTAGCAAAACGTAGCACAGCCCTAAAGCCTTCCTGGAATTGGGTGAAATTCAATAAAAGAGAAACCCATAATGGTCAAACTACTGATGGCTCCTACAAGAGGAGGATGAAGAACAGGAGTAGGACTTTGCAGCCTTAGATTCTCTTTGTGCAACTGAATTACTGCAGGTCTTCAAGGAAGTCACCGTCTCTTTGTGCCTCTCTGTTTCCTCTCACCCATCTTCCACCTTGTCCCTTTTGATTGCTGCATTCACAACCACGTATTTTACCGAGCTTAGGTTCAATCACCAGCAGAATGGCACGATGCCTTGGCCAGGGCACCTTTTTGCTCTGATACTGAGCAGAAATAATCATACCTGCATCGCACTGGAGAAAAGAGCTGTTAGACACCTGGTCCCTCCTGCTGAACAAACAGGGAAGGAAGTTTTCAGAGTAAAAGATGTGCTTTGCTTCAGAAATCCCCCTCAAGCTCAAAGCAGCCGTTTGACTCCTCCTGAACAGGGAGAGCTGAGGCTGGCAGAGACGCAGAGAAGTGGTAAACAAAACCAGAACATTTAGTCTCATAAACATCCTTTGCACTTATGTTGTTTTTTCTCTAGTCCTGGGCCTAAAGCTGTCAATGGGATTTTCAGCACTTGTTTATGTTGGCTTTTCTGTTTTATATTTTGAAGTTTGGTCTGCAGAGACTCTGACCAGGAAGAGGAGACATAATGAACTGTCAATTTGCTCTTTGCTTCCGGACACTCCATATTTTCTCTCTTCACCCCGTTTTTGAGAGATTGCAATTTTCCAGTTACCAGTTATTCCATTGCAACAGATTTCACCTGTCTTCAGTCTCTGGCATCATCCCCATTTCACAGAATTAAAAACCAAAGGGAATGCATGAGAGAGGTAGAGGACAGGGGAGAAGGCATTCAGGCCAATTAAAATGAAGTGGAAGAGGAGGGAAAATCCAAAACACACAACTTTTTAGACTAATAAACCCAAACCATAGCAAATAGTACAATACTGGAGAACTCACCCGGCACTGAGCAACTTGGCTTTTTAGTATGTTCATAGATTGCAAAGGCATTTGTGAGCTGTGCCCAAGGACTAAAGGAGGGACTACTCTTGATACTTCCTAGCAAAGATCCAGTAACAGCAGTGCACAGAACAACACCCAGAAGGAACAGGTCAAGCTTCAAGGCATTATTCTCCCTCCAGCGCTTGTGCACAGCCTGTTCCTCCTTCCAAATACAAGCTCCTGCCTTCCAGAAGCCAGGCAGCGGTGTCAGCTGTGGCTCTGCCTGATCTGTGGTAACGGGGTGCGGAGGCTCTGCGCCACCCTACTGAAAGGACACTTCATTACGGGGATTTTAAGATCCACTTCACACAGCGAGCCACAGGCAAGGGCAGGATGGGAACTCAAGAATTTCTACTTCTCCACTGAAGGTTTTTCCAAGTGGTGTCTGCATGCGGCACACATGCAGAGGTGATATCAGGACACCTGCAGCCTCGGTCGTGATGTCAGCAGCTGATATCACAAAAAGGCGAAAAGGTGACGGTCCCACAAACCATGCAAAGGGATACCACCTGCACTGCAATGCTCCTCCTCTCACAGTGGAGGGGAGAGACGATGCCTTTTGGCAGCTCAGCCTTGCGCTTCATCCTTTCATCTCGTGACGGACATCTGTGCTCGCTCATCCAAGAGGAGAACCAAGACACCGCAACCAGCCACCCTCCAGGGGCCATCCCCGGCACGAGACCTGCAAGGCGGAAGGAAGCCCTGTGCGTCTCCAGCGCACATCGACTGCAGAGCGTGGAGCTATACTTGAGCTGCCTTTTCCTCTACGGAGGGAGAGTAAAGCCCGCTTGCTTTACTCACTGAGCCATACAGCCTCCTACATAACTAATCTGCTTAACTGATGGATTACTGGGCTCCATATTACATTTGTAGGGTTTATGTGCCACTGGGAAAGCAATCGCAAGATGAAAGCCAGTTTTCTGGGACAGATTGAAGCAATGTTTTGGGAGGGATGAGACTTTTTTAATAAGTCTTATTATTCAAAAATTGTGGAAAACAGCTGAAATGAGTTTGAAGCACTGGCACCACAGGAGGGGAGCAAATCAATGAAATTGCTAAAGAGAGCTCAAAATTACAAAATATTCCTCTGAATTTTTCTAAAAAATTAGAACATGCATGGAATGTGTATAATACTAATATTACAGGCAGACTCCTACTGTGCTATGCAGTGAGCATCAGTCTGCAACTCGGGACCTGCATGCCTTCTGAATATAGGATGAAGAGTTGGATAAAACATTGCATGGGACTGTTGAAGGCTGGGTTTAACCCATCAACAAAGTGCAGAGAACTCTAACCCACAGCCTGTCTCCTTTCTTTTCTCTCCTTGGAGGTGGCTGATTTATCCTGGTCCTCACAGCACCCAGCGGTCCCCTCCTCCCCACGCACCACAGCTCACCTGCATCCAGAGCGACCCCCAAATCTTTGCACTCTTACAAGCTCAAGCTCTGTATTTGAAACCCTCAGCTGTGTTTCTTGCATACTCACTCCTTTGAAAACTTACATCAAACACCAGTTTCTTGCCCATATCTTTTTCCGATGGCAAATTCAACTAAAGGGGAGCCTTAGTCTCTTCAGGTAGGCTCTGTTCATGGGTCAGGAGCTGTAATTAACAATCATATTACAGGTGTTTTGCTACAGGCCAAATTTTGGCCAAAGGACACAGAGGCACCAGCAGCACTTCCCCTCCTGGGCACAAGCTCAGACCCCTCCCAGGTCACGCCAGCAACCAGACATGGCATGGGACAGGCCCAAGCTGAAGTTTCTAAATGCTTAATGAGGCATATAGGAGAATCTGTCACCTTGAGCACCCCTGAGGCCATTAATTATTTATCCTGTCCAAAACAATGTAATCAGCCATTCAGCATGAGAACGGATCCTCTACCTGCCAGCATCTGGGGGCTGGTCTCTTCCCTCAGTCACAGCAGGTATTTATCACCCAGGCAGAGGAACTCTGTCCTGCCGCCCCCCAAACCCCCCTCCCCTCCGCTCCACACATCTGGGACAAGAGCAGCCCAAATATCACTGCAGATTTACACTGGGATGCAGGAACGATGCCGTTAGAGGGGCCTGTGCGTCCCTCCCCAGGCTTTCGCCCAGCCTGCGCGGAGGCTGAGCGCTGGTGACTGCCTTATTGAGAATAACGGCGCGCGCCTGAAACCCTCAGCGGCTCGAGGCGCTACAGGTCGACAGCGAATTTCACAGCTGAATAAGAGCAAGTGTGTGGGCCCACGTGCTTCAGGAGCGTCTGCGGGCTCTGTCAAAAGGCAACCCTAGCAGAGCTGGGACGTGGAACACGTTTCACACCCCAGTAACGAAATGTAAGCGCGTAGTGTGGCTTAACTGTAATAATAACTGTGAACATCCCCTGGGTGAAGGAGGGAAGCTGCGACCACGAGGACTCAATACTGCAGCAGTTCTATGCAGAAGAGACAAGGTTGCCCTACAATCTGCAAGCTGTATGCTAGTTTTTATTAACAGCTATTTTGTTCTAATGCCTCTGAAGCCGTTGGGGAAAAGGTCCTCTTTGAGGGGGTTTAAAGAGCCAGAAGCTCGCAGCTGAAGCAGAGAGCCGTCAGGGAACGTAAGTGACATCTCAGAAGACTGCTAGCAATTGTGAAGGCTACTTTTTGACCTTTATTTTTCTCCCCTTTGTTTGCTTGTCAAAGACCAAACAGAATAATTCTGATGTTTCTAAGGTACGTAAAAAACTAACTGAACCAACCAAACAAAAAAACACC
>VZTL01077321.1:5379-27033 GCA_013400535.1 Scopus umbretta | reverse complement strand
CCATGTGTCACAGCCTCCCTCTGGCATGTGTAGGGCCCTCCACGGGCTGCAGGTGGGTATCTGCTCCACCATTAACCCATGGAGGTTACTCCATGGGCTGCAGGGGGACAGCCTGCCTCACTACGGTCTTCATCACAAGCTGCAGGGGAATCTCTGCTCCAGTGCCTGCAGCACCTCCTCCCCCTCCTTCACTGACCTTGGTGTCTGCAGAGCCGTTCCTCTCGTGTATTCTCACTCCTTTCTCCGGCTGCAGTTGCGCATGTTTCCGCCCCCTAGCCCCCTTCTTAAATATGTGATCCCAGAGGTGCTACCACCGCCGCCGATGGGCTCGGCATTGGCCAGTGGTGAGTCCGTCTCGGAGCCAGCTGCCATTGGCTCTGTCGGACGTAGGGGAAGCTTCTAGCAGCTTCTCACAGAAGCCACCCCTGTAGCCCCCGCGCTGCCAAAACCTTGCTGTGCAAACCCAAAACATAAGTAAGAAAACAGTCTCTTTTCATGGTGCCAGGCGTTACAGTGAATGCATGAGAGAGAACACCTTTCTTCGAGAGGAGAGCCTTGAGTTAAGCCAGCTCTGACGAGCACTTTCGTCAGGAACCACAGGCAGTGAACCCAGTCGTCAGTTCTCATGCTTTCGTCCCCATTCCTGCTTATTTCAGCAGCACCTTCAGGCGTTTGTGCACTGTACAGATCTCTTCAAGACTGAGAGAACTTGTTCATATACAGAGGGTGACCAGAATTGTTTTTCTCTAATAGTCTTTTTCTCAGCTATGACTGTACAAGTATTTCAGAATTTAATTTTAAATTTGAGTTTGTGGTTACAAAAAATGAGGGTAAACATCTTGCTGTTCTAGAAAGTATTTGGAAGTTTTGGTGTCCTCAAAGTGCTTATGTACTTAAGAGTATGGACTGCGAAAATAATCAAATCTGATTCTTGCATATTCTCAGTTTTCATTTAAAATTACAGAAGTTCTTCTGTTGTAATAATCTGAATGGAGAGGATGTTTTTGTACATTTCTGTGTTTTAATTGTTTTATATTACTATATCTGCATCTTTTACAATTAATTTCTCTGTCCCTTCTCCTTAATTTCAAATGAAGCCATGACAGTCATGCAGGCATATATTTTTATACTTTTTTTTTTTTTTTTAAAGGAAATCACTGCACTTTGCTCTTTAGATGAACCTTGTTATAAGCAAGTCGTCATCCACAATTTTCATACTCCATTTTAAAAGTTATATTACCTTCTCATAAAGCGCCATGAGTTCTGCATAAGATCATGTCACGATGCTGTGCTGTTTACGGGTTCCAGCTTGGAGAAACAGCCAGTGTCTGAGCTCGGCAGTTCGGCGCAGGCTGCCAGCAGCTGAACAAGCGTCACTCTGGTGCCTTGTGTTTTGCCGTCAAGAGCACAGTGCAAGCTGTAAATTCATCTCGCTTGTGCTCAAGAAGCTATCCGTCAGGCCAGGCGTGACAGTCCCAGGCACTGCTCACCCCTGTGATGAATTTGGCTTTCCCGTGCTAGCGGTGGCCCTGGAGCCAGAGAGGCAGGACACTGCCCTGGGGCCCTGCATGCGGTCCCACCAGGGAAGGGGAGGGGGGGGCTGGCTTAGCTGCAGGCACAGGACACACCTTGGGACACAAATGACAGGACGACAGCGTGCTTGGTTCTCAGGGGAAAAGAACTGCTAAATCGCCTTAACGTGTTGATAAAAACCTCCCATGTTCATAAATGTTCGGGAAACAGACCTTCAGTGAGACTTAGAGGAACGATAGGTAATACCACTCTTGCTGTCTAGGATTTAGGGGAAATAATAAGGAAAAGAATAGTTAGGGAGAAAAACAAAACAAAAGTGTATTTCCTGTGCTTTCACATAAAATACACTGTTTAGAGTATGGAAAAATGCAATTTTATTTTTTTTTTTTTATGTAGGGACCTAAAATTCTTAAGCTGTCAGACCTTCTTGTTTCCAGTTTTTCATTACACTGAAATAGCATTTCAGTATAAGTAGTAATAGAAATGAGTAATTTTCTAACTATAAAATGCCATAATGAAATGACAGTGTGTTGTAATACTTCTGTTTTTTTGTTCTTTACTGTATTTATAGTTGTCAGTTTCATTATGCTCTTCAAAATTCATGTACAGGGTGCTTTTCTATAGTTTGTTACCTTCCCTTTTCAGTTGATTGTAAGCTACATTCAATAATCAGTGAGAGCACTTAACTCTTACCACTTGTTAGAGAAAACATCTCAGGAATTATTATTCACAAGTCTTGGCAAAAAATGAGGTCGTTGTATATTTCCAGCTGCTGTATCGTGCTTTTTAATACCAGCTTTTAAAAACTTAACTTTATGTAAACCTTTTCTTATTTTCTTTCTAGTCCCTGTGTTAATGGTTCCTAAAAGTAAAATTCTGATGTTGTCATAAGTATCAAATAAAAAGTTACTTTTTGATTCTGTAGAGAGTGGAGACTATGTACTGAGTCAAGAATACTTTAAAATATTTTTCTTTAAACTACTGACTTCTGGGTTGTCTCTAAGCAATAGTACAGATAATTCTGTAAAGAAATTGAAACAGCAGAGGCCTCTTTCCTGCATTGCTCTATTTGCCAAGTCTAGACAGCCAGGGAGAAAAGAACATCATTGCTGTACAGCTGTCTTTTCACCATTTGGTGTTTAAAAGAGAGCTGAAACTAAGCTGATGCCCTCCATAACAAGTTAATGCAAATCTTCCATGCTTTTTCATCCTTTGAGTGAAGATACACCTTTCTTTAAACGCTCTGTTGGAAGGTGTGTTGACTGTCTATTGTGAAAGGCTGCATAAAAACACGGTGTAGCTAAATTAATATAACCTTATAGTCCTGGCTTAAATTACTAAAAGCCAGGATAGTCAATTCTATGTTTAGAAAAGCTATTTTTCAAGGTTTCCTAAGTTTATAATGACCATTAAAATTTATTGTGGGTTGAAACATAACAGGAGAGGTTTCAAAACAAGAAGTAAAAATGCTTCCTTCCCTTTGGTTCGCAGCAAGATTTCAGAAGAAAAGCACCTTGTCAGGCTGTTGCATGAGTATTTTCCTACCCATATAGCATATCTACTTTGGGCTCTTCATTTTGTATACAGCAGGCACAAAGTCGAAAAGACAAAGTAGAAAAGTAGAGGATGCTGTCACCCCATGGCCAGCCATCTGCCTGTAAGTGGAGGAGCGGAGATGAGTTCTGCTCTCAGGGTTGCCTCTGCATTTCATAGGAAACAATCACTGGACAAAATACGAAAACAGTTCTAGGACTAGAGACCAGAGCCTTGGCATGGTTGATAAGATGGCAGGTGAAAGAGGATTTTCAGAATTACCACTTTGGCCTTAGTTGGGTGTAAATTAAATTGAAGTTCTTTGGTTTTATCTAGCCATTAATCCACAATTTTACTTTATTTCTGCACTTTTGAAACAGCACTTCACTTTTAAGTTTACAAACTACTAAGGAATATGCAAGTGGCATTTGTTGGATTTTACATAAATACATTAATATTTTTAATCATACATTAATTTGGGCAGATCATTATTATATATATTATAATAGTTCTATGAGAATGTATAGTTATAGCATATTATAGTTATAAATTGAATTTGTAGCTATAAATGGAATGGTATTGAGGCAACACAGTAAATTCACGTTAATGTATATGCAAGTGGGTTTCCGCAGGTCTCGGTAGACTCTGTGTTGGTGAATGTTAGCTTCAGGACCCTTTCCAGTCAACTGTGTATGCAGGAAGGATTCCAAAGCCACTTCTGAACTCTCCTAGCAGCCACATCTGAAAATAGCATTTCTGCAGGCATACTTACGGAACTCAAAACAAAACAAAACAAAACTATTGTTCTTCTCCAGTGCAAAACTGTAATTTAGTTTAAGACCATGTGTCTGCTTGATGTTATGTGAATTCTTCGTCCTACCCTGCGTGACCATCCTGCTGCACTGCGGAGCGAGTGGTGGTCAGGCAGTCACCCCTCAAAAACATTCAAAACAAAGCCTTGACTGATCATAGCACTTACAGCATTTGCTAAATTTGCAAGGCTGTCAACTATCTCCTCTCTGATCAGCAGGGCGCTTAATAGCCAGGCATTTTTCTAAATTCCTTTTCAGTTCTGAGTTCCTTCTAATTCTTTAAATATGTGCTTAAGTTCTATCAGCTTACCATCCTGTATAACCCGGACATCACAGAGAAGCATGCCAGTGATGGAATGAATAAACTTCTGAGGAAAAGGTCTTAGCCTGCTAGCTCTGAACCTGTACGTGCTGAAGCTGTTTTACCCCGGGTCAGCAGCCTCTGCCCACGAGGGTTCCCCAGCACATTCTTGCACTTCACAGTTGGGATCGCCAGAAACCTGCCAAAGGAGAGGTGTCTGCAGAAAATGCAACCATCTCTCCCAGCCAGCAGGGAAAACGGTCGGAGTCGGTTGTTCCTCTCCCCAGTCAAGAGGTTAGCCTCTTCCTAGCCCACCCCTTTCCTCATTTATCTTCCCTTGGGCTGAGAACAGGAGAAGTAACAAACCACACTGCCTTCAGCAACAGCAGATCCTTCCTTGGTCCTCCTGAAATCTGCCAAAAGCAAAGGCAGGCTGGAAGAGGAATCACAGCTTACTAAGAAACCACAGGCTGCCATACAAGTCTGCTATCTTGACACAGAATATAAAGACCCCTTCTAATGGAGTATTTTTCAGACGTTATTCACCCATTCCAGTACTCCTATATTTTGAGGCCTTTTACTTTATATAGTGAATATTCATGTTTTCGTCTCATTACCCTTTGAAACCTAATGTACCCATAGCAACCTTAGCCATTGGAGACTAAATACAGTTCAGAATTTTAAACTCTGTAAGCTCTGTCAGTCACAGGCCAAACAGCCTGGCCGTGAGCAAACAGCAAGCCCAGTGTGAGGCTGGAGAACAGTTTGTGGTAGTCAGCAATCATTGCAAAAGGCAATAGGTGTGAAAAAAAGAAGTAACGACATTGTGGTCAGTCAATATACAGGTGGGCAATTGTTACCTTTATCACCGCTTGCCATTAATTATTATAATTATTCTTGTAGCTGTTGTATAGCAAAGATAGGAGCTGACTTTAGCAAGAGTTCACACCCACCTACAAGGTTTGCTTTCAGATAAGTCTGCATGCACAGTAATCTCATGTATTAATCATTCTCTTAAAGTGACCTGTGCTTGTTTGTTGTTGCATTAGGCTGTCATGTAATTTACTGGTTGGACATATGTTTGTGTCTTAGATATCCTCTGTGTGATATTTTTCTCAAGCAGACCCTCTGCATTGGCAGTATCTTGGCTTTGACACCTCTCACCAGGAGACAGGTTGAATCTCATTTACTCATGGAAGAGTGTTTCTCCTTTGGAATTCTCTCTGGCTCTGGTCCCTTATTCTGCCAGAATCCTGTTTAGCCTATAATCTGTTTATTCTCTACCCTTGTATTGTATCTCGTGACCTTTTTTTATTCTAGGAGGTTGCACAATGATACATATATTTTTTCTGGTCTACTTTGTACTAGAGAGTGGGCCAGTCTGCCCTGCATGAAGGAAAGCCATTTTCAAATGCGCTCACTTGTTCCTTCCTTTCTGCAGAGACCGTCCAGAGAAGAACAGCTCTGCCTTTTGTACCCAGCCCTGTGGGTGCCGTTGCACGTATCCCAGTTGTCACCCTTGGGTGTGAAACAGGAAGACAAGATGATGGTTTAGATTTCGACAGGCTGCCTTTACTTACCAGTGTCCTCCCCAGTTGCCCTGCATGCTGTCATCTGCTGCCAGGACTGGCGCAGTACTCCTGAAGCAAACAGGTTTCCCATTTCTTAGAACATCACCTCAGTAACGCTCCTGGGTCCTGTTATCTCACAAAAGGGGGAACTGGGCACTCGACTAGATGAAAAATTGTTAAAGCCCTAGATGATTTTTATGCTTGCTTTATCAGCTACTTTTCTAACACGTGATTTTTATGCCAATTAGGAAGTATTTTCCACCAAACAGAAATACTTAATACTCATTCATGCACTGTAAAACACCTTGCAGGTGTCAGTGAGGTATCTTAAATCGCCAGTGGATCCCTGAACCCCCGAGGAGCATCATGTAGCATTGTGTAGGACATTGTCTAGTTGTCCAGGTTCTTGCAGTATCCTAGGCTGGAACAGAGAAACAGTTTTCCAGCAGGAAGCAGAAAAGACAGTTGTCGTTTCCCGCAAAACAATTAGAATTTAATCATTAAAATGGTTTTCAGACAGCTCTCACCCCCATTTCTCTCCTCATATTAAACCAGTACAGCTCTCACCATCATTCTCAATTAATTTCCAAATTAAAATAGAATGTTTCTTTAATTTGGGAGGCACTGGCTAGAAATACTCAAGTAAGCAGTTCTGTTTGTTTTAAGGAATTGTGGCAAAGGGAAAAAGAGAGGAAAATCAATGAAGTAAAAAAGTTGCAAAGACTGAGCATTCATGTATGCCATGAGTAAGGTGGGGGTTACAAACTGCTGCAAGGAGAAAGTAAAGCAAATTCTAAACAAATTTTTGCTGTTAACCAGGCCGCTCATTGTATTCTTCTCTGCCAGTGCTGTTGAAAAGCCCAGTAGTTTGGAACCTGAACCCTGTCCCACCTGTTGCCTCAGCTTTGCAGTAATTTTTTCCCCACTATTAGAAGTTGCGAATTACAGCCCAAAAGTAGCTTACTCTAAGCCAGGCACGTTCCCAGAAAAGACATTTAGCTCAATCACAGTCACATACAGTAACATCAGACCGTTTTGCTGAAACAAGCCAGCACTGGGCCCTTCCCAACAAGCCAGCATTATTCATCATTAACGTTTATCCACTTGTAATAGTAGCGGTATTACATACATTTAGTGGACTACAACATTATTGTTATTAAAGCAATGGAGCGCGTCACTCATTGTCCACTCGCTCAGGCATTAGTATTGCTGAATAATCCATTTTTGTTAGCTGGGCCTCTCCATGACGCTCGCATTGAACAGCAAAGCATAGCATACTCGTTGCTATTAGCCATGTGTCAGCCTCTCGCTCCGAGACAGGCGAAGTACCCCACAGAGGGGCTCTGGCGGCCAGCAGGATGGCGCAGGCACCGCTGCATGTGCACATTAGTGCCGTGGTTCAGCCGTAGGATGTTCGTAATCAGCAAGGGGAGATTTTCTCTGTGGGGAGCATTCTGGGTGGAAAGTAGAGGACCAGTTGTTGCACACTGGAAAAAGAAAGGGGCTCTGGGTTTCTTTTTTTTAACTGGACAAGGTCCAGAGTTACACCGGTGATACAGAAGTGTTAACTCTGAAGCACATTATAGACGTGTATTTTCCAAAGAAGTAAGTGTTAAGCCAAAAAGCAATATGCCCGACATAAATCCATAAAAAAGATTCGGAGAAAAACATCGTGTCATTTACCTTCTTGTTTGTGTGGTGCCCGGAGTTATGGCTTGAGTCCTGTTTACCCTTCTTACCCCTTGCTGCTGGATTGCCCGGGTGACCCCCCTCTTTGTTGTCACCTTTGACTCCGATTGTTGGTGTGATCACCATGGTGTGAGTGTAGCCTTTGCAAGTAGCAGCTGTGTAACGCATTGTACTTTTAACTACCGTGTTTGCAGGACTGTGTTTACCCTCCTGATTTGGCTTAAGTGAGATGCATATCATGGCCAGTTAGCTCGGCAGAGCGTCCTGAAGGCTTATTAGTAATTTGGTACATATGAAGCAGCTAATTTAATTCAAACAGCAATGTGTCTTACTGTTTAGCTTTAACTATCTGCTGCCTAAGATGAGCATATGAAGATAAATTACATGGGGTCATTTGTTAGGAAGAGAACCAGGGAACCCAAATCTCCCTTTCAGATTCAGGGAAATACAAAATGGTAATTCAATTTGGAGGAAGAAACTAACGATCTGGAAGATGACAAAAATTAGATGTCATACTTTGATTGGTTGAATTACATTTTATTGAAATCACAGTCATGTACCAGCTCACATTAATGCTGAGTTGGGACCTTGTCAATTAAAAATACCAAAATATTTTTATTCATATCTTTGGTCTTACAACTTTCAAAGTACCCAAAGCTTGAACTGGCAGCCTACGTTCACTGTCCTTGTTTCTGGTAAATGCATCTTGAACAATCTGAAAGTGTGTCAGAGTTAGAAGTAAATTGGTCCAACATTTTCTTACAAAATATGAAAATAGTAAATAGTGAATAATTTTCTGATTAAGTGGTTGGGATTGTTCCCCTTTTGAAGTTTTCTCTCAGTATCACACGTAAATAGAAAGACTTAAAAGTGAGAGAAAGTTTAGTAAATGTGAGGACTCATACCCAATTCAGAAATAAAATGGGCCAAAGGGCCATTTCTTGACCACAGAAAGCAGAATCCCTAAAGCAACACCAAAACGCATTAGCAGCAGCAGCACCTACATACTCACTCTGTTCACTATGCACAAAAATGAGCTGGAAAGCAGAACCGCATGTGACAGACAGCTTTTAAAGGTAATAACACTCCAAAGTGAATTAATTGTTTCCTGTTAGAAAGTACATTTCACCCATCTCAGTAACGCATTTTATCCATTCTTGCACAAGAGAAGAGTTCATCAGGAGCACTTTTTCCTGCCTGGAAATGCCAGTTAAGGAGACATTTATATACACAGTATTGTTGCCTTGTGCTTCGAGTTAAGACACTGCTGACAGGATGGTTTATGATGTCAGAAGACTTTTCACCCTGCAATAAGTATTTTTGTAAAGGTGTCTAATCATCTTTGACAATACCTGTCAACGGCAGTAGTCCGGTAATATTACTGATGTTCTTAATGGTTTATTTTCCCCAAACAATTGCCAAGTAGCTCTCATCCTTATTACCTGTAATACCAGTAGTTCATTGAACAGCCTGTTCCTTATTAACAGAGGTAGTTAACAATTCCATTAAATGTTCAGTTAAATTTTGACAACATTGAGCATTATATTAATAATGTTGCTTTAATTAGTACCTTTTGGAAGTTTTATTCAGAAAACCCACCTGACGGTAATCCTTCTGGTTAAATAAAATGAGTGTAAATTAAACAAAAGGTTGTGAAACAAGGTGGAAAAGAAGCTAGAAGGAGCATCTTGAGAAAAAATAAATCCTGAACAACTGGAGATAAATCATACATGCGTAAATTCTTGCATGGATGGTCCAGCTCCAGAACTGCCTGTCTGTCATCTAAAGGCATATACAGTCAAAGTGCATTTTGCATAACTCTACTGGCTGGCATACACAGAGAATAACAGACTGTTTGGGCTATTAGTTATTCAGCTAACATGAGTGCTTAAGGTCTTAAATCTCAAATTTGCCACTGTTTTAAACGGGGCAGAAAAGTTGTTCCACATGGAAATCCTCATTTCTCCATTTGTATTTTCAAATATATGTAATGCAATTTGTGTAGAAAAAAGTCAGCAACCATACTGAATACTAAAGTTAGGAAATACGTACAGTCTTAGCTTACCTATAGCACCTCTATGTGTTAGCATTATATCTGTTTATCGTTTATATTTCAGTGGTACCTAGAGGTCTTTATCTGTTATGTCATCATTTTTATATGAGCACTCGCTATTCATTCTCAAGATCACTGGTTTCTGTACATTGCACAAGATAGATTGTGATTGAGGCAGAATGCTACTGAAAGGGAAAGAAAAAAGACATTCTTTCCTGTCTAGTCATGGGACTGAGAGAGCTGGTTCTCCCTTTTTCTCTGCCACAGTCACAGTTCTGACGGTCAAGGCCTATAATGCTTACCCTCTGGGATATTAATACTGGAGTTTTTAACGTTTGATTGTGTGGTGTAGAGTCCTTAAAATTATTTTTATCAAATCTTCAGGTTTTTTTATCAAGCCTGTAATTTTTTATACAATTCATAGATCAGAAAAATCTGTTAATTAGAATTTTTAACTGATTTTTTTAATAAAGAATTTTGAGCTCCTTACTTGCCTGGAATGGGTGTGTTAAAAGAGGCTGGAGGTGTCAGCAAAACAAAGCTGTTTTAGTGCACTTGATAGTAGACAATCTTATGCTTAATGTCTTTTGGAAGATGTGTATTACAGTAATAGTTCGGCTTTTTGCATGCACACAAATGTAAATTTACGTTATTCTATAAAAGAGAATATCCTTTGTTTCAAAGAAGCAGGTGAGAAGCGGGGTGGAAAGGAAGGAAAAGACAACATAAATCATGAAGCCACCCTAGAGAGAACAAAAAGTTAATACCGAAATAGAAGTGTGTATTAGCACACTTGTATCTTGGTTAGCCCACTGAAGTCAGTGGAAATATTTTGCAGTTTCTTGAGTACCATCTTGAGTCTGTGCTGTCTGGGCAGTTCCTGTGTTGGAAGAAGCAAAATGAGCTTCCTGACTTGTGCGTCCTGCTTTTTCTGAGATACATGCTTTCCGGTTAGGTATCCCGCTGGGTGCTCTGCAGCCTCCGCAGTTCTGGGGCCAAGTCTGCCAACTTCAGGAGACGTGTGTTTGCAGGGAGTGCAGGAGCACACCCAAAGGCTGCATTCTGGTGGCAGCTTTTGTGTACAAGACTGAAATTGAGAGCTGTTGTGTGTGGCAGTTCTGAGGCTTTGGGCGTTTTCTTTGTGTCTTTGATTTTCGCAACATCTTCCTGTTTTGGCAGCACCAGAATCATCAGCCTGGCTTCCTGAAATGCTTATGCATCCGTCTGTCTCCTCTTTCAATTGCTTCTATTGTCTGGTTTTAAATCCCATCAGCTGGTGGGAAGGCATCTGAACAAAGTAACATCATGTAAGACACCAAAGTATCCTTAGGGAAGAAAACCCTTATAGATGCTCCAACCAAGTAAAAGCCTCAGAGTTCACAAGAAGATGAATCAGTTCTGGAAGCAGTTGCCCTATCTTCATTCCACTCGTTCATTTATGGAACAGGATGACGGAGGCAACTACTGGAGTGTATGTTGTTTGAAAAGTTTTATTCTGGAATAGTATCCATTCAGCAGTACGTTTCATGAAGATTTCTTCAGTGACAGTCTTATTCCAGAAACCGCTAATAGAGCTTTTATTTGCAAAAACGTATTCAAGATAAATGGCATGTAATAAACTAAACTGTCTTGTCCCCAAAACCTGTTAAGTCACAAAAAAGAATCCCTCCCAGGAATTTTGAGTCCTATTTAGCTATGATCACTTTCTGAGCCCATCTACAAAAGAAATCTCCTTCTAGAGCATGAAGGAGGAGAGCAAATAGTTTTCCTTATTTTTGGGGGGTATATCTAGTTAGGACTTTTCATTATGTCTATGTCAGCATTTCACTAAGAGTGAAACTTGCACAAGCCAAAGAGGCAGTGCTGGGGAGGGAGAAGCCTTACTCATTTGGGTGCAGCAAGACAGAATGCTTCCACACTTCTGGCCTGAAGGAAGGATGCTGCCTTATAAAAAGAAGAGCTTTCCCCACTTTATTGTATTAAATTATTACCTACAGATCATTTTGTCTGGGTAATTTTTGCAGCATTTATTTTCATCTCTGTCCCAGCCATTAGAAATCTGATTTGTCAAAGATCTTTGTAAACTGCAGTAACTTCTAGACTGGGTGATCAGCACTAAAGACCTTGAAAAATTGGCAGAAATTTTCACCCTGTGAAAACGTTGAGATCAATAAGGCAATTTGATAAATACCATTTCACAGAATATAGGCTCTAGGATGAAACGCTCTAACACATAGCAGTAACAGGTCATTTCAGGTACGGAACATCACACTTCAAAAGCCATATAGTTAATGCTGTAAAAGGAAGGTTTATATGAAATGTGATGGATTCTTATACCATATGTCATAAAAAGTAGCTTCAGTTATGTGGGGTTCTTGAGTAACTAAAGTAAGAGGTTACCAGAAAAAGTCAACCCTTAAATTGCAGACAAAGAGCTTCTACTACCAATAGTATTACATCATCAAAATATTTCACAGACACTAAGAAATAAGCTGTACTTCTGTATGTCAGTGAAGCAGCAAATTGAATTCTCATAATATGTTTTGAAAATGAGTCTTGTTAGGTTTGATGAGGTGGAAAAGGTACTGAGATCACTGGTTTGTTCCAATACGTTCAGTACGCTTTTCTTGGATGTTTGCCATGGCTAATCTTTTTAATGGCACTGTAGCTTGTAAACCCATTTGGTAGAAAGCTACATGTCTCAGTTTCAGAGTATCACACCAAGTAGGGTGGTAAATAAGTTTCTCTTCAAGCATGCAAACCTTTTTGTTACAATATCAGAAATTTTATTTTAACACACCTATCATGAAAACCTCAGTATCTCCTTCATGAATTGAGTGATGAGCAGAATAAAATGCGAATGTCATTTTAAATACACCCACACATACGTATGTAGGTAATATACACCAACCTTATGGGTTTTGTTTAAAGACGTTTATCAAGGACAAACTTCAGTTCATTCAGTCCCAATATTCAAGAAATTGAGCCTGTCACAAACCCTCTGGATTTCTCCAAAACAACTCTTTGGCTACTTATCTATGCCATTTTAGAACTGCTCTGGGGAAACAGTGGGCCTTACAGCCTGATGAACCATTATCAAGTTCACAGTTCTATCATATTAACTAGTGAGAGCATTTGGATAAAATGAGGAAAACTTCGGCCTTAGCCTCCTGACAGTTGAACCAGAGGTTGCCACTTCAGGTGCTTTAGATGACTTCAGCCTGTGGGCTCACATGTTGACTTAAATTATTTTAGGCTGTTCTGTAGGTTAAAATAAACACTTCCTGTTGCCTTTTAAAGCTAAGTTAGAATACACTGGCGATCCCGTAGCACATTGAGAATGACCCCATGGCATAACTAGCCTTTAATCAGATTCTGTTCCAGATGTCTTTACAAAATAATTTACTTTTTGTTAACATGATTTCATATAAAGGTACAGAATCTTATGTAGTCAGCATCATTTTCCTTACACCACATTCTTAATTCCTTGGTTCAGAAGAAATCCCCTAAAAAGCCTGCGTTCTTGTCATATCTTCCTTTCTGTCAGCCTTAGAGAATCTGCACAGGTGAGGTTTATGTACAGCTGCAGAGGTCCCAGTGCTCTGAACTCTGTTTTCTTTTAAATTATTCCTGGATAGCTCTCCTTGAGAGAATCATGCAAAGAAATCCCATGAGATGAACCCGTTTTTCCCTAGGTTTCCTTTTTCATCTTCTGCTTGTTCATTTTCCATAGTCATAGCCAACAGCCTAGTCTGTACTTGAGCTGTTGTTGAACTGATTTTCGTACTTTCACATAGTTCAGTAGTCTGCTGTCTTTAAACACTCTCACATGCAAAAATGCAAGGTAGGAGGTGAGAGTTTTGAAACTGTATGTGTCTTAACATGTTGGTCTGAAGTAGGATTGTAGGTATGAGAAGGGAAATAGAGAAAGAGCACATGAGAAGGAAAGGGGGAGGAGAAAAGAAAGTATGAGAGGTGCCTAAAAGAGCTGCTATTTGCCAGTTAATTTTTTTAATTAGTATGGTCATTTGAGCCAGAGGTTTCAGGCTGCTCTGCAAAAACTTGCTGATGGTTGTGATTGTGGTTTGTTTGCAGTTACCCATACAGTGAGGACTCTAGCCAGGGAAAGCAGTACATGAATACGAGATGTCCAGCCTGGTGCGACAGAATCCTGATGTCCCACTCAGCCAAGGATCTCATTCTGAAAGTAAGTACGGACCTGCAGCCACCCTGCTGCCTCTGCGTTGCGTTTATCTTCAGCAAAGGTAGGTAGGGCTGATACACCTCTGCTTGTCCTTGAATTTTCAGTTGCCTGCAGCAAATGCTTGCCAAGCTGGAGACAGCATGCTATGGCAGTAATAAATGTTACGCCTCCAGTGCTTTCCACCCCATAATGTGGATTTTTCCCAGTTAACCCACTGGCAGTTACCAAAGAATGAGCTTTCACAAACGCTTCTTTTGGTGTCTGAGCTGCCAACACTGCCTGCCTGTCATCTCTCCTGTGCTGCTTCTGTACTTGTCAGTGCTGTACTGGGATGTTTGTGAAGCAGACTGGGAAACTGTGCCTGCTTCAAAAAAAAATAACAAAAAATAAAAAACTTCCATCCGTCCCCCAGTCCAGTCCACTGTACAGTAACATAAGTAACAGTACTGCCCTTACTAAGGATTCGGCACAGATGGAGACAAAAGTAACTGGGAGTGGCTGCTGACTGAGAAGTAGTGCTATTGAAGGAAATAACCTGTATAGCAACAGCTTGAGGTGCCCAGGTTACTAGCATGGTAGATTTAGGTTCCTTCTTGCTGATGGTGAGAACTGGATTTCCCAAGAATACGTCAGATCCTAGATGGGCCAAATTTCCTATCTCTGTTCCCTGAACAAAGACGGCGTCTCCAGCAGGTAGGCTCCTAACTTTGGTAGACCAATTAGGTGCCTAAACTTAGACATTAATCCATTAGAGCTTTGAAAATGCGATTGTGCATCATTTTTAGAACATATAAATGTTCTTGGGATTTTAGTATATGGAGGTGAGGTAAACTTGGTGATGCTCTATCCAAGGTTATATGATGTAAATATAGTTCGGGGGCCTTCCAATTTTCCCTTTCACTCGTTTTCTTTCTCTCCTCCTTACTCTGCTCTGCTCTCCTCCTTTCCTTGGAAACGCTGAACCAGGTCAGCCAGTTACGCATGCCAACTTACACTGCCTCTGTTTTTGCCGGTGTTCTTGTTCATGGCCACTGGAGACCCATCATGTTTATGTTGGCTATTTGTTGTTCTAAAGGACCAAGAACACATCAGGAAATCGGAGTATGGCATAAGGAGATCTCACCCGTGCCATTCTGCTCTGAGCTAAATTTTCCCCGCTGTGCTAGCCATGGCCATGCGTGCGATGCAAGATTGAACGTGCTGTGACTTTTCAGCACAGTTGCGTTGAGGTTATCTTGCTGATCAGGCTGTATGACTGTCTCATACATAACAGACTTACCAAACCCAAAATTGCCCAAAGTCATGTGCCTGTCTGTATGTTCCTGTATAACTAATACAGTCAAATGGGAGTGGATTGCAGAAAATAGTCTTTGCAAATAAATTCTTACTCTACAGCTTCATGGTTTTTTTTTTCCCCCTGTTTAAATTAAGGAGACCCTTGAAACTTGCTTTCCTGAAGTTTATAACCTTCTGTTTCTCTCTCTCATCAGGATTATTTTTCTCATGATTAGACTGTTTGCTTTGCAGTATGTAACTCACTGAAAGGCTACTCCATAGCTACTCGAATTTCAGTTTGATGTACTTCCTCACACATTTTAATGTGCAAGAAGTGTCCGCATGTTATCTTGCAGTTTTGCCCAAAATTTTAGACAATGCATGTACTGCAGTATTTAATAAAAAAAATTGTGAGGCGAAGAGGAATACAGGCTTTATAGTAAAATAGTAATGTCAAAATCAATGTTATTTGATCTTCTTACACAGAAATATCATATGAAAAAGTGATCCTTTACCCAAAATATTACAGACAGTACTTGGCGCCCATGAAATTCCTAAAGAACAAAGGATTAAAACCATGGAAAGAGTGGCCAATGAGGGAAGATTTTTTTTTTAAAGCTGTGAATAAGGAGATAGAAGTGTACACAAAGGCTTGAGGAGTGTAAACAGTACAGAGGGAAAGGAATTCTTTCAGATTATCTAGAGGGGTATAACTTGAATATAACGGGAGAAAATTAAACAAAGGAAAACAAAGTTAGAGCATTAAAGAAATTTGTAACTGTGAGGTCACGTAGCCCAATTCTTAGTCTCCATGAACAGAAACCCAATCGGATCATTCAAAGCTCACATTTTAAAAATGCATATAATTTTGTCTCTGCAGCTTTGCATTTGCAAATTATGAGCATGCAGTTTGGGACATCTCCAGTAATCCATATGCAAAATTACAGAGGTAGACGAGGCCAAACTGTCATGGTTATTTAACTCAGGGAGTCTATACCAATAAAAGAGTTAGCCTATCCAACTCAAAACCAAACTGCAATTCTGACCTGTAAACTTCAATGAAAATATTCAGTCGAAAAGAATTCTGAACTGATACAGGAAAGGGCAAAATGACCTTACAAGTTTTTGTGGTTCTATATGGTAAGCAGTGTTTGCCTTGCCATTGAGAATTTATTCCATTGCAGAGACCTACGTTTTGAAGCTTTAAAAGGAACTGTGAGGAAAGTAAATGCAAACTTTAATTAACTGATTACACTGTAAGAAATCCTTAAAATACAAATGTATATGAATTTTTAAAGAATTTTTGGGTGTAACTAGCTACTGAAATTTCTTATGCGGGTAGTTATTTTGCTGTATTGATTTTTCTTACAGGCAAATAAAGAATTTATTTTCCTGGCTTAGCAATTCTGTATCTCAAACAAAAAAAAAGGTAGTAAGTCTGCGTTTTAATCCTATGTAAAGAAAGGATAGCATGCACAAATTACCACACTGTACAGTGTGTTCAGCTACACAGTAGGCATTACAGATTGTACAGACATGGGGCTGTAAACAGCTTTCATGCAACATCATCTATCATGCTATGGTCGGTTACCTCACCATCATGTTATTTTATGCTTCCTGAGCCCTAAAACACCAAAGGTTGCCCACTGCTAGGGAGTTGCGTTGATGCCTGATAGCATGAAGTAATGAATGCTCAGCCAAGTGTATATTGTTTCTGCTTGTGCACCGCTGTAATTTGTTTATCTGTCTAAAGATTATGCAGTTGAAAATCCACAATTTTATGCTGCCTTTGTAAATTATCAAGTCGCTTTTGATGAATGTATCCCCACTTCCGATGCTAGTGGCATTATGATCTTGAAATATTGGAAAGTGCTCATGCATACAATGCAGAAGGTTATGTTTTTATATTTTTGGCAGACAACCGTGCTATAAAGTAAATCTGACCTTAAGCTTCCTTACTGCATTAAAGATAATTCAGTTTTAACTTTATAGTCCTAAATGCTACTGTTTATATAAAGTTATTGCCCAGTCAAACTTGACTGATTACAGATGAGAAAGTCTTGACTGTTTCATACAAAATAAATTAGTATTGCCAACTAGTTTAAAGCACATCTACAATTGTATTAGAGACTTGAGAGTGTGCAGATTACAGATGTAATTAGCTTATAGGAATTGTGTAGCATAATAAGAAATCATCTTGCATGGCAAGGTGTTTGTATTTATTCCTGAAGTAATGTGCTAGAGAATCAAAACAGATTCTCAAAATCACTTTTATCAGAAATATAGTACATTTTATTATTAATTAAGCTACAAATGCTAAAGAAGTCAGTGTATAAGGATAAAGTTCAATATGGAACAAAATGAAAGCAGTTCATAATGGAGGCGGAAAGAATGTCATCTTTCATTTGCTGCTGATTTTCTTAAAATCACTTCATGCTTGTTTTCAGCTGAAGAAATATATCTCAGAAATGGTTGAAGATTGTACTAATAAACTGTAAATAATTAATTCACGTCTCTGAACATTTAAAATCACCTATATGATGAAATCAGATGCTCTTATAAGGCAATGTGGATTGCATTTAAGTCAAAGAACAACATATATCCCACCTAATTCAATAGAGATTGTGTGGTGTTCTTAAAAAAGGACTAGCCAAATGTGCTAGCTGCATTTCACTGGCAAAAGGCTGGAATGCAATCATAACTGAGTCATTAATTTCATCTGTCCAAGTGTTACTCACTAAAATTTCTTGAGGTCCCAGAAGCAAGGAGTAGATGCAGTGACTTCATGAGGTATTTTACGTGGACAAATTGCACAAATTACTGCAAGCAGTACTGGACATAAACATTAATTCTACATGGTCTTTCCCTGGAAAAGCCAAGCAAAGATGCGTTAATATCACTTCTTTCAGAAACTGGTGTGAACTATTTGCATAAATTATTTCCATATTGCTTTCTGTTTCTGTAATCTGGAGGATACTTGAACTGAATAGTATTTTGTTGTGTTTTTTTAACTAGTCAGAAAATGATGAGAAGATAGTAATATATGACCACATTGGGCCAAATGTCTGCATGGGGGATCACAAGGTAATTAAGTTAAACATTTTAATATTGTATCTTCTAACTCTTTTTTATTAGGAAGGAGAATGTATGCGCTAGTTTCTCTTAATTTTATATTTAGGTCAACTATATCTCTGTCCGATTTTTAATTTAAAGCCTCGAAAGTGTTTTAGAGTTGAATTCAACTGGAATCAGCCAGTACCTTAGAGTAGATATTTGTATGAAATCAAATAAAGAACAGGATGATGTGCACTAGAATGAAAGCATGATGCAGTACAAAATGAAGAGGAGCAACTGTCTGTGCACTTACGACTATTCTTGTAAACAAAAGTATTTTCATCAGGTTATCAAAATCGCTTCCGAAACATAGTTTCAGTTAATTGGGTGCCTAGCAGCATATTAGTAAAATAACATATTGGCAGTTCCATATTTAAGCAACAAGTGAGAAAAGGGATATAGAATTGCATAAATACCCATTGTTAAAGTGAAGAAAACTACAAGAACTTTACAAACAATCTTCTCTGCTGAAGATACCAGATGGGAAACTAAGTCAGAAATACAGCAAAACTGAGTATTTGCTGTCTTCAAAAAAAAAACCTGACTGAGGAGGAGGAGGTAACCTCTGAAAGCCTATGTAATAACTGTATAGAACCTATATAAAAACTCAACTAGAAACTTGCAAAACATTGTGAGCTGTACAACAATGGTAGTGTATCGGTCCTGGAGACAGTGCTAAGGCTCTTGAATTGTAATTTAGTGATGGATGTGTGTATGCGTGTATACACGTAAATCTAAAGTCACAAAGATATACCTATATTTCACAAAGATATACCTATATTTACGTTCATGGTCAGAGTTCTTGTAAGACAAAATATTGTTTTTCTAAGGAAGAATGCACTTAAGGTATTTGGTCCAGAATCATCCAAGTCAGATTTTAAAACACCGAAGTTTGCTAACTTCTCCAGTAAAATGAAAAGTTCAGTCAGCAGCTGAAGGACAGACCATTTGGAAACAGTAATTTTTGTTTCCTTCGTCACCACTGTAATTAACATGATTTTTTTTTTTTAGCATGGCACTTTCAGTGGCGATAATTCTGTGATAAAAGGGAGCTGTGTATGGGACCCAACCTTCTTCCCACAGAAATCAGTGGCAAATTTTCCTTTAGATTTCAATGAGAGCAGAGATCCGTAAACAGCTGATGTAGTTTTCTTGTGCATTTTGTAGTTAGATTAATCCAAGAAATTATTGCATCATTTTGTTTCCAGTCATAGAGGAATTTTTGTTGTGTTTACTACTGACTGTAAAAACAAATGTTCATATTTAAAATGTGTAACTTACTTTTTTCCCTAACTTGCTGCAGCCTGTGTTCCTGTCCTTTCGAATAGCTGCTGGGGCAGGTAAACCTATTGCAAATGTGCACAAGTGTTGTGTCGTGCAGTGATGTGGTGGTAAATATCATTTTTTTTTCCTTTACGTTTATATTTTCTACATCATTTCCCCTGTGTTTATTTTTCTTTTTAAAAAAATGCCAATTCTGCAACAGGAAAAAGATGCCTACGAAATGAGAAGATTTTCCGTGAAACCACACTGTAGCAAGGAGGGGAAGGAATACACAGTATACTGAAATACATAATCGTTACAACTGTATTGATAAATCAAGTCCCGAGTGCCACATTTTTAGACTGCTGATCGTACACTATGCTTCAGCATCTGGACTCTGTTCGAGAAAAGCCTCACATACCTCACTGTCTTGTATGTTCATGTGACATCAAGTAGAAATGTGGAATTATTTTTTATATATATGTCACAATTCTGTTGCCAAAACTCTAAATAGACAGCAGAGATGTTATGTATTTTAGATTTCACAACTTTCAACTTTTAATAAGTGTTTGTCAATGTGGAAAAGCTATTTCAGCATATTATAAACTTTTAAAGGTGTCATGCCTAACATGATATATCTTTACCACTTTGGGGTTTTGTACATTGGATTGTATAGATAGAGATATTGATGGTTTTAAATGGTATTTTCTTTGTTGACCAAGGCTTATGGTTTGTGTTTTAGTTTTAGTATTTTGTTTTTCATTTTTATAATTTTTTTTCTCATGTTATTTACTATACTGCCATGTTACATGGTTTTTGAATCACACAGCAGCTGCTTTCTATACATACATATATATATGTGTGTATATATATGTATGTATGTGTATATATACACAGATATATAAATAATTTATAAACCTGACCAAAACTTACGCTAAATATACTTTCCAATATGAATGCTTGAGAGTGCCATATCAGCAGTTAGTGTTGGAGTCGTAGCAGGTTTAGTTAAGTGTACATCAACAACCAACATTTATATAATAAATGATATATAGCAGTGCCATCCTGGATACAGATATATAGCATACTATATAGCACATATATTAGCAGTTTCACTTTGTTACTCCTATAATCCCTTCTTTCTATGTAATATTAAGGATTGAATGTGAAGTTCTTAGCTAGGTTTGGGTGTAACTTTCCAGAATTTTGTAAACTGTTTTTGTCCGTCTTTTGTTAACTGTTTTATGGTGCCAAGTATTCTATATTGAAACAGTAACAACATGGGAGAAGAAAATAATAGTCTGCTTCGGGTAGCAACTGTATTGGACACAGGCTGTATTTATACAGTGTTAAAGGAAAAAAAAAAAAGAAAAAAAAAAAAAAAAGACTGTAAATTTTCCTGGCTAGTAGCTCAGTGCAGCCTACAATATAATCTTGTTACGAACATTTTTCTCCCACCACTAAATACAACATTAAAAGGTGATTAGGGAGTCTGTTGATGAAACACAAATGTATGTTTTATTGATTTAATTTAGAACACTACAGAGTTCATGGACTGCGTGATGGCATTAGATTGATGCTTGATTTTGGTATAAATCACTACTATTGAAAATGATTTGATGTCCGCTTGCAGAATGTTTTCTCAACAGTACAGTCTGGGTTTGTATTAAGTACTGTTGCCCAAAGGGTGTCTGCAGCTCTGTATTGTTATCGTGCCATGTTGCATTATAACCACACAGTAATTCTATTTAAGCGAACTCAACTCATGGTAACTTTGAAGGCCTTTAGAAATGAGTACTCTGGTTCTCAAGCAATAAAACTGATCATGGTGAATGTGGCCGTGTCTGTCCCTTTAATTTGGGCGTTGGGGATTACAGGGAAATTATTAAATTGCCACATTTCTCATTAACGAGTTACCTTTTAATCGCCTGCCAATTAACAGGGTTATTTTTCACGTGAAAACCTGCATAATAGAACGCAGTTCTAGTGTTAATCGAGGCACAATACAAACCGAGGAGGAGGCATTTAGGAGTTTGTATTAGAGCGAGAGTGCTAATGCACAGAGGGCAATACAACTTTATGAGCTATTCACGAGATGCCAGTCCCCTGCGGTTCAATAAATACGCCACCATAAACTCCTTTGCGATTATCTCTGGCTTGAGGGGGGAAAAAAACCCGGCTGCCTTTCCAAACTCGGCCTGAAGCCTCATTGCTAGATCAGCTCACCGGCGCTGGGCACTGCGGGAGCACGACGAGCCCTGCTCCGCCGGGAGGCGGCCCTTCGCAGGTGACTCTCGGGGCGCCGC